>APFE031327040.1:56312-129223 GCA_000404065.3 Pinus taeda
ATTTAGTGATTCAGATTGGGGAGGTAGTCTTGATGACCGTAAGTCCACATCTGGAAATTGTTTCTCTTTTGGTTCTCGTTTGATTACATGGAGCTCAAAAAAACAAATCATTGTTGCCCTCTCATCCACAGAAGCGGAGTATGTTGCAGTTACCTCATCAGGTACACAAGCTCTTTGGCTCAGAAAAATTTTGGAAGAAATTGGAGAAAAACAAGTTCACCCTACAGTGATTTATTGTGATAATGTAAGTGCCATCAAGTTAGCAAAGAAGACAAAGTAGCGAGCATATTTTGTGTTCACTACAAAAATAAATGAGAAGATTGTTAGGGATTAAAGCACCAGATTGTTAGGGTGGTCATGCTGCTCGAAAGTGCTAGAAATTAGTTGTAATTGCAGTAGAATTATTCCATAGTTGATTTTAGTAATAGTTTTACTATTTAATAATGTAGTTAACCATTGAATCAATATATGAGATTTGCATCAGTTTCTAGCTCACAAAGTCAGTGTGTTTTTTAATTGTTTTATCTATATTTTTTTTTATATGTATTGTTCTTCATAGTACTGTTGCCTTCTTAATTTGCTTGAAATAATTCATTTCATATTCAACAATTATGTGATTTGAATGAGTCATAATGTTAAATAGGAACAATTTAAGAAATTTGATATTATTGGCACTTGTTGTTGAGTAATTTTATTATTAATTATAACTTAGTGTTAGGGTCATAGATGTAAACATGGTTTTTCCATGGTGATAAATCCATTTCCATCATTAAAAGACTATTCAAACAAAGGCAGTAACCTTCAACCATTTATTATATTTTTAACTGACCCTACATGTTAATATTTATAAACAAACATTTAATCCACTATACCATTGCCCCATAATGGACTAATGAGCCCCCATGTTAATGTTTATAAACAAACATTTAATTCACCATACCATTGCCCCATAATAGGCTAAAAAGGGCCTTTGCCCTCAATATATCTAGTTGCATTAAAATGATTCCACTCATTCCTAAGAATTCTTAAATTTGACAACTTGTTTATAAATAATGTTTTGTAAGAATCAAATATTTAAATATAACAAGTAATGGATTCACCAATTTTCTTATTTCGAATTTTATTTTTATTTTTTTACAATAAATTTATTCAACCATCAATATATATATATATATGAAGACAAAATCCAGTTATGTTATCTAAACCTTTTGACTACATCAAACTACATTTAAAAAAATTACAAATATAAATATAAAATGTTTATTTAAATATTCTCTTATTTTATTTAAATATTAAATTGATTAAGTCAAAAAGTTTCATTAATAATTATAATTATTAAATATTTAATTGCAATTTCAAATTTTTTAAATATTTTAATTATTATTATGTGATTTGAGTGACTCACAATGTTAAATAGGAACATTTTAACAAATTTGATATTACTAGTTGATTCATAATTTTATTATTAATTATAAATAATTATAATTATACCTTAGTGTTAGGGTAATAGATGTAAACATGATTTTTTGATGGTGCTAAATCTATTTAGGCCATTAAAAAATTATTCAAACACTCTAAAAGTTTAGTGCAACTAATGACTCTAGGGCCTCTATAGGCAAGGCATTTATAGACAAACATTTAATCCACCATACCATTACTCCATAATGGGCTAACTTAGCCCCCATGTGGACATTTAATTTAGGGTACCATTTCCCCATAATGGGCTAGAAAAGGCCTCTAAGCTCAATATATCTAATTGCATTAAAATGATTCCACTAATTCCATAGAATTCTTAAATTTGACGACTTGTTTATAAATAATGTTAGGTAAAAATCAAATATTTAAATATAAAAAATAATGAATTTGTTTTTTTTTATAATTTCAAAATTTTATTTTTATTTTTTACAATAAATTTATTCATCAATCAACCTAAATCATAAAAAAAATTATGTAAATTAATGAAATTCATTTATATTAAATTAAATTAAATTAGTTATTCAGTTTAACCTCAAACAAAACAAAAGTAATAAAATTACAAGCACGGCTAAATGCATTGATAATAATATTACCAATATTACTTTTGGGCTTCATTACTCCATTACGAAATCTACTTCCGTTGGTGGTTTCAATAATATTACTCCATTACGAAATCTACAAATTATGAAATATATAGTACAAATTTAAAGGAATGAACTGTATATTACAGTGGCGAATTGAACATTTAAATTTAGAATTGGAAAAATCTATAGCATTTTACAATGTGATAATGCAAAATTTAATGATAGAAATTTACAAGTATTGAACATTGGTTTTGGAAATTTACAAGTATTGAATATAAAAAAGATATATCAAGGCAAAACTTAATCATAGAAATCCAAAGTATTGAACATTGGTTTTGGAATCTTGAGAAAAAAGAGAATAAAGGAGCTGTTACAGATCTGTAATAAAAGTCAACAGCAACCCTTAAAGACGTTTGAATAAACAGAGAAATCACTAAAACTCTTAAATCTATGCTATCCTATCCCTTCAGCACTATGCTCCTTACTACTCTAATCTTCAGGTTCTGCAGCGGTAACCTCCAGAAGTTGACTCCATGCTATCCACTTGTTTCTTTCCTCTGAAGAGGTTGATTGCCGGTTTTCATAAACTTGATATGGATCACATAAGCCTCAATTCAACATAAATATTTTTACAAATAAATTGCAAAACATAAATAAATATTTTTGTCACAAGCATTTGAAAATTACCTCCCCCTTGGCATAATGAATCAGGAAAAAAATCCTCGCCTAATTCTAAAAATTCAGCTGGATAGCCTCCTTCTTATAGCCAAAGAAACAAAAATCTCTAACCCTCAATCTCCAAAGTGATTTCAAATTAGCGAAAATCTCCAACCCTCTCTCTTCATTAGTGTAGGTAGGGCTCCTTGTATAATTTGAAATTGAGCAAAATCCCTAACCCTCAATCCGCAACGCTTTATCTCCGACTTAAATGACCGCCAGGATTATATCTTAGCCCCACTTTATCTCCAACTTAAAAGACGGCTAGGATTATATCTTAGCCCCACTTTATCTCCAACTTAAAAGACGGCTAGGATTAAATCCTAGCCCAACTTTATCTCCAACTTAAAAGAAGGCTAGGATTAAATCCTAGCCCCATTAGGTTAACCCTATTTAAATTAATGGCTCAAATTGGATCTAAGTCACTAAAATAAGCCCCACTTTATCTCCAACTTAAAATAAGGCTAGGATTAAATCCTAGCCCCATTAGGTTAACCCTATTTAAATTAATGATTCAGATTGGATCTAAGTCACTAAAATAATTAAATATTTACCCTTTCAAATCTGTTCAACTATCTAAGAATAATTAATTCAATTAATTTATTTATTTTTACTGAGTTAAGTTTAAGAAGGAAATCTTATTAGTTGCTAGAAATTTTAAATACAAA
This sequence comes from Pinus taeda, assembly GCA_000404065.3. Classification (NCBI taxonomy): domain Eukaryota; kingdom Viridiplantae; phylum Streptophyta; class Pinopsida; order Pinales; family Pinaceae; genus Pinus; species Pinus taeda. Next base: position 59,758 of record APFE031327040.1, read on the forward strand.
ATTAACACTTCTCATCCCAAGAAAGGGATTCTAGGCCACCCAATCTATCTCACAAATGGTAACCCATATCTATATTTTTGGACATCTTTGGATATGTTTAATTGCCATAGGAAATCATTTGGGTTCGCATTTGAACACCAAATAATCTTGTGACCATTTTGTAAGGCATATGGCTTCACAACTCACTATATTATTTCATGTAAGCTTTTGCTAAGTTAAGTGGTACTAAGTAGGTAATAGATGATCCTAGGTATGATGGTACTCTTCTTGTCCATTATACTCCTAACCTAATATCCATATATTTAGCCTCTAACTATACTCCACCAAGTCTAACATACAAGATTCAATACTCCATTAGATGTGTAATGTACTTGAGAAAATGTTTGAATGCTACCAAATCAACCCTCCTTGGCTCTACCATGAAATATCCAAGTGTGTTTTCAACATAAATAAACATTCCATCCAATATTGACTAGATATTACTCTAATCACCTCCTCATCAAAGAGATTGAAGGAATATCTCACTCCTCCTCCTCATTACAAAACTATGCCCTTAATGCTAGTGCTATGGATCCCTCCTCATTCTTGAGAATATCTTTCTCTAGATCCTCTAACACTAATATATTCCACACATGCAACCTCCTAAAGGTCTTGTACCCTCTAACCTGTGAAGTATTATTGTATCAAACAAACATCCCCTTTCTTACTAAGGCTCCATTTATAGTACTTTTCTCAAATGGTATGTGGACATTAAATGTATCACCAAAGATGAGAAATTGGGTCCACTCAATTTCACTCCTTTGAAATCCTACTAAGCATTCTAGTCCCCTAAAATATTTTGAGGACACATGTTTTTTAAATGCACAAATGTGTTGCAAGTATCTACCCCAAAGAACATAGGCAAATTCTTATCGTGGATCAAAGCCCTCATTGCCCACACGAAGGCCTTATTTTTCCTTCCAATAAATCCATTCTACTTTGGATTATATGGCAATGTCAACCCTTGTTCTATTCCTCTCTCCTTACACAAATTCTCAAATTTGTTGGAGGGATACTCACTCCCATTATATCATCTAAAAAAATTTATTTTCTTCCCAATTTGGTTTTACACAAGCACCTTAAACTCTTGAAACTCACTCAACACCTCATGCAAGGCCTCTAAGAATTATGCACATGACCTTAGAGACATAATTACTATAAATGACACATAATATAAATATCATGTCACAAAATCCATTGGCATAGGACCATACACATTATAATGAGTCAAGTGGGACACACCCTTGGACCTTCTATCATTGAACAAAAATGTAGCACTGTGATATTTTTGAAGTGCACATCCCTTACTCACTCCATCCTTATATACAATCAATTTTGAAAGACCACTCAACATATCTAAAGCACTGTAGTGAAACTCACCCATCCCCTTGTTTCATAGCTCACATATGTTGCGTTATCCCCTACAATGTCCCACACTGAGGAGGAGATGGAAAGAGGTAACTTCAAACCACTTGCTGTTCAAAAACTAGCCCTTCTAAACAAGAGAGTGATCTCTCTAAGGATTTCTCACTCAATGACTCCAAGAGAAATATATTTTAGGCTAGATGTATAGGTTTTGTTTGAGTGTTTGGAATTTAGGGTTTTTAGGTTGCTTGACCAGAAATGAGAGCAAGAAATTAGATCAAAGTGTTAAAGGTTTGTAGTGGTGGGAATAAAAAGGAGCAAGATAACAATGTTTGTGGTGGATTAGAGATTTTGATCAATGTATTGTAGGGTCTCAAACTTTAAAAAATCTTAATGAGCATGTATTAGCATGAATTCATTAATCTATAAGAAGAAATACATAAACATGATTTCCCACATAAACAAAGCTTTGAATAAAAGAATTATTCCTATATGATCGTAAGTAGTAAAATCACATGAAGAAAGATAAACATGTTAAGAGATATGGATTCATCAATAAATAAGAAAGTGATAGAGAAGGGAAACAACACCACAAACTCATTGAACAAGTATTCTTGAAAAATAGTTGCAATTGCTCCTTTATTAACTCTACGAAAGCATAAATATACAAGTCCCATCATTTCAAGTCCAACCCTTCTCATTAAATGAGAAATGATAAACTCAAACCAGCCATTTCCCCACCTTCAAGGGTGGAATCCCTAAGTGGTGGAACAATTCCCAAGAATCTCTTAACCAACAAGAGAGAGTGAGAAGGTCAAACAAAAACTCTTGTCTTGGACTTTCATTTCAGTTTTGATTCATTTATGAGGCCTAATTAAGCACAAAAGCAAAGTACCACGCTAACTTATTCCATAACTACATCATGAAGTATTTAAAATATCAAAATTACATCACAAAACCAAGATCTCACGAAAATGAACTCAAAAAGACAAATGAACTCAAAAAGCTAGTGACACTTATAAGCTTAGCGCATTGATCTATAATTGGAAGCCTTCGAGAAATCAATTTTTAAAACTAAGAGAATGGTGAACTAAAATTTCTTGTCTTGTTTCTGGAATAACTTGAATTTTTGCAAATGACCCATAGGAAGGCCTTCAAAAATTGATTCTCCTAAGGTGGCTATATAAGTGCAGCTCCTCCTTCAAATAGTGGTAGAAAGTGACCTTTTTACTTATTTTTCTCCTAATGAGTTTGTTAACATGATTCAAAAAGGAGATATATGAGATCCTTACGTCAATATCTATATAGGGATATAAAGTTTTTGGCATTTGGATATATGATATGAAATTGTAGCCCCAAGGCACTACGCTTATAACTTTCACTATGTTTTTAAAACAGTCAAAAATCACCAAAATTTTGAAAATGACAAAAAAATTCCAAATCTTCTCAAAATTGCAGAGTGAAGGTATAATATGATATGCAATGCCATGAGGGAGGCCTCAGAATGAAAATAGAGCTTCTCTTTTTTCCTTTTGACCTATTAGGTTTTCCTTGAGCTTGCACTTCAAATGCTTGATTTTAACTTGGGATATTTTGTTTATTGTGTAGTAATGCATAGCTATATGCCTCTGCACGTTATTGGCCATGTTTTCCTTCTTGAGGAGATTATCAAGGTGTCCATTGTTCTTATCAAGCCAATATACCTTACCTTCATTGATTTCTCTATTGATTAGGTCATCCACCATAATCTGTTCTTTTGGTAGAGAAACATCCCTTTGTAACTTAAGGGCTGTCTTTGATGCTTTTCTTATTCATCTCCTTAATGTAGTTTGTTTTCCTTTACCTTTTGACACTTTCATTTTAGCCACTTCTTTTCCCTTTGCATCTTTCTTCTTTGAAACAACTCCTTATTTATCTTGGATCATTTGGTTCACTTTCAATTGCATATTCTCTTGCAACAAGAATGTTATTAGAGAATTTGCCTCTACCAATTTGCCTTCCAATCTCTTGATCTTAGCCTCCTTATCCCTCATGATCTCATCTTCAATTCTCATATTCTTTCTCCATATGTGACATATTTTTACCCCGATGAGAGGACTCCTCATGTTGTGAGGAAACTGTTTGTTCACATGTTGTAGGCTTGGCCCTTTCAACAATCCTTTGAGAAAACATAAGCATATCACCTCTTGCATTTGTCTCAGACAATTGTCCTGTGTCTTTCCTCTTGGTTGGTTCCTCTTGGTTGGTTTGGTTGAAGGAGAAACCTCTTACTGCACTCGTGAGCTTGAAGGTGTTGTTTCATCACTAGACGTGGGTGAAGAAGATGGAGGAAAATATCAACTTGAAAAGTGATCCGAAGATAGATTTTCCTATGCTAACTCATGAAAAGCCACCACTTTCACTAAGCCATGAAGAAACAAACTAGTATGGTGATTCTCTCTGAGATTTTGCACCTTTTCTCTCATTTTAATTAGACTTTTGTACAAATAATGAGACAAATTGATTTGTTGAACACTGGAGAAATGCATCAAAATCTTCATGTAGTACTTACACACCATAGAATATCTATTCTCACATGTGAAGTTCTTCATGATCATTTTCATGAGAGGGGTATATCTATCCAAAAAATGTTTGAATGGAAAAATATATGTTGGAGCTCCCTTGTATGGTGCCTTCACGTACATCCTATAATTTTTAAGGTCAAGGTATTCTCTCTTGAACCAAATATTTCCAATGTTTAGAATCCCTGCAGTTGCAAAGATAATTTTCCTTGAAATAGTGAATTAAACTCCTCCTATGGTCACTTTGTCCTTTTTAATTTTGGTGGCAAAAGCACTAGTCAATTGGTCATGATACTTCAATTCTTTGGAAAAATGTAAGGCAACATTCATATTCAAATGATTTTCTAAATAAGGGAGATGATAAGATGTGATGGGTTGATGTAGGTTCATGTTTGATGACATGTCCACCCCTATGCTTCCTTTGTTCAGAGTTTTCAGATTCCATGTCAACATTTAGCTCTTAGGATAGAAACTAGGGTTTTGACTATGTGAAAACGCAGGATTGTAAATAAATGTAAGGGGGTTTCAAGGAAATGAAAAGATTCCAAGAAAATTTCGGGGGATAGTGATGGAGTTTAAGAAGCTAGAGAAAGTGGAATTACATGATTTGGGAGAGTGGAAGGTTTCCAAACAAGGAAAACAGAGTCCTATAGTTTAAAAGGTGTAGTTTGTCTAGGGATTAGGTAGAAATGATGAATTTTGAGAGTGGATTTCATGGAGAATGTCTATGAGGGTGTGCTTAGGATATATAATGGTGTATAAAGAGATGGTTATAGGTTTTAGTAGCACTTTAACATGAAAATAATGAAAACCTTGTTAACTATATTCCAAAAATGCTAGGAAGTAGACATGAGGCATAACAAACATAGTTGAGAGGAATGAGAGAAGATTTCAACCTTAAGATAGACCACCAACCTGTATTAGCAGTAGAACAATGTTAAAATGATGGAGGAAACAACTGCAGGGGGCTCACAACCTTGGAGAGATGATGGAGCACCTCCATGGTATATGCGTAGCAGAAACATAGTTATTTGTGTAGCACAGTTTGATAACTCGAGTTATTGATGCAAAAAACTCTCTTTGCATGAAAGGATCACCTTGATTGGATGAGATGGAGTGTTGGAAAGTTGAATGAGAAAACAGGGAGTGAATGAGAGTGAGTGATGACCCTTTATAAGTGGAGAAAATTGATTTTCCCTTTGCAAAATGATAGTGGACCCACAGTAACATTTTTACTTGGACATGACACTTTAGTTTTATGATTTGATGATGGTATTTATTTTGAGAAAATGAAATAAATAACATGACTTTAAAACCTTGGTTACCAATTTGATCTCTACTATTCCTCATAATATGATTTGTTATAATATGATATGTTATGCCATGAGGGAGGCGTGAGAGAGTAAATCGAGATTCCCTTTTTCCATTTGGCCTGTTAGGTTTTCGTTGAGCTTGCTCTTCAAATGCTTGACTCTAACTTGGGATATTTTGTTTATTGTGTAGTCATGCATAACCATATGCCTTGGAAAGTTATTGGCCATGTTTTCCTTCCTGAGGAGCTTCTCAAGGTGTCCATTGATCTTATAAAGCCAATATACCCTATCTTCATTGATTTCTATAATGATTAGGTCATCTACCATAATCTCTTCTTTTGGTGGAGAAACCTCACTTTGTAGCTCAAGTGCTATCTTAGATGATCTTGTTCTTGGTCTCCCTAATGTACTTTGTTTTCCTTTACCTTTTAACACTTTCATTTTAGCCACTGCTTTCGCCCTTGCATCTTCCTTCCTTGAAACAACTCCCCGTTTATCTTGGATCATTTGGTTCACATTCAATTGCATATTCTCTTGTTACAAGAATGTTATTAGAGTATTTACCTCTACCAATTTTCCTTCCAATCTCTTGATCTTAGCCTCCTTATCCCTTATGATCTCATCTTCAATTCTATCCTAATATACTTTCTCCATATCTGACATATTTGTACCTCAATGAGAGGACTCCTCATGCTTTGAGAAAATTGATTGTTCATGTTGGGTATACGACCAATAGTCCCACATTGACTAGAAGTGGGGAGGATCATGGGTATATAAGGATGGACAAATATCTCCATTGGTATGAGGCCTTTTGGGGTAAGTCCAAAAGCAAATCCATGAGGGCTTAGGCCCGAAGTGGACAATATCATACCATTGTGGAGATATGTGGTGTCCAGAGTCCTTACACCATGAACCAACATAAGGCCGCATCCTTGAGGGTGGATGGGAACAAATTCAACTTTTGTTCATCAGAGGTATAATAATAGGTTTTGTAGATGACAAAAAACTCAAACAAGAAGGTATCAATGTCCTCCGATGATCCGATTTAACTCAACTCCCGAATTTAACCAAGATCTTTTGCTTTCGTGATGTGATTATAATTGCATTTAAAATAGCATAAAGGAACATAAATGCATGATGTAAAGAAGAAGGAACATGACAATCATCAGCAACATAAAACTCAAGACGTTGATAACAAAGTTCGTCCAGGAGGGACTACGTCTCTGGGCCCCGGTGTCAAGATGGTGTAGGTTGCTGCATTAAGTGATGTCAATAGTGATGATGTACATAGGTGGTGAAATCACTATCATACAAGGAAAATTCCCTCACACAAGAGAGGCTCCACGAGATGTTCCACTATAGGAAATCTCAGTAAAAGAATGACTCCTATCAGTATGACATAATTTCATATATGACAATAATGAGCATCCTGCCAACATGGCATCAAAGCGATCTCAATCCAGACATACATGACGACAACATGAGTATCCTATCAACATGACGACAAATGGATCTCAAACAAAATATGAAGAATCATGACAACAAGTACATCCCACAGATGATTCCATGTCCAATCAAGCAGGAATCATGAAACAAGTAAGAAAACAAGATCTGACATCAAACAAAAAACAAGGATCTATGCAGCACAATGCATCTCATAGAAAAAAATAAGTACATGAACGCACTGCATATACCTCACACCCTGGTGCCATCTACAGAAAAGGATGTAAAACTGTTGAAGCTGGCCATACCATCAATCTCACGGCGTCGAATCTCATGGAATGACTGCTCGCACGTTGAATGCTGACACTTGCACTCCACTTTGAAAATTGGCTGAAAAATGGAATGATCAAATGGAAAATCTGAATGCACCATTAGATTTTTGGCATCAAATAGTGTAAAATTGACTATCAAATTTTTGAATTATGAGAAAGTGAAAATCTGGGGCTTAAGGAATATTTTAGATTCCCTCTAGATTCCTCAAAGATTCCCTCCTCCGGGTCATTTGAAGATCTGTTTCTCAGATCAAAATTCTGAATATGCCATCAAGTTTGTGTCATTGAGAGGTGTAAGATCGACATAAAATTTGTCCAATTTGGACACTGGCAAAATTTTGCCCTCCTAAAAATTTTGCTCAATCATGGTTTCCCTTGCGCTTTTTCAGGATCATGGTTCCGCCTGCAAATTAATTAATAAAAAAAATTATGTCTCGATATGTATGCACGCTCCTCCACTCCTCCATGCTAGCTCACTAAGAAAATGAAGGGTTTATATGTAAAAACATGGGTGGAGTTTACGGAGGAAGTTGGTTGGCACGTTGGTGAAATATGGAAATTGGTTAAGGGGAGGTCAGGGGATCAAACATTGCCTCCCCACATAATCCGCATATATATTTTTTTTCCGCAATTTGTTTGAACAACATGGAGCTATCACCTCAAATGAATACGGGCGGAGTTTGGTTTTATTAATGTGTTGGTTACGGTTTTGGCGTATGCCATATGGGGCTGCCTGGTGGGGGTCGACCCACATGGGTTGGGCGGGTCAATCCCTACCAGACCCACATTTAATGTGACAACACTAATAGAGGGGTAGTTGGAATTGGGTCTAGTGGACCGCCCACCCCTTTACATATACTTTGTTATATAGTGGGAGGTTGGAGGGTCGGCGGGGGTCATGGCTCATCAACCCACTTTTAATATTAAATTTTTTATTATGAAGGTTGGGGCTGGTGGAGGTCAAGGCCTATCAGCCCAATTTTAAATAAAAAATTGTTTTTCTATTTTAAAATTGGGTCCAGTGGAGGTGTCAGGGTTCATGGCCTGCCACCTATATTAATATTTTTTTTTGCTTTTTATAACAATAAAAGACATTCCTTAATATGTCTAATATAAGGGATATTAGACAAATTAAGTATCCAACAAATTCGCCCACTTTCAGGACCTAGGTTTCATGCCCCGGGGTCGGTCAAATTGTAGGACACTTAACCCTCCCCCACAACCCAACTTTGACCAAAACATTGACTGGCTCATTCTCCCTCATACGAGCTCGAATTGACGAACCGTTCGCACCGTTGCGATCAGGATGAAAAGATCTACACTCTAGTCTTGGTTCGAAAGCATTTTGATCACTTTGATTTTTTAGCTTCCATAAACCCTCTTTGTCTTGTGTGTGTCTTTGGAGCCACCTGGATCAATCCTCCCCACTGAGGAGCTTTTGGTCCTCCAAAAGCATGAAAAATAATCTGCAACTTTTGCAACCTGTAGTACATTGTTTTTGCAAATTACATGCTTGACTTTCATGACAAACTAATGACCCAAGCATCCCATACTTGCCATGATTTTATAACACATACTTGGTGGTCAAGTTTAAATGAAAATGGAAACAATACCCCAGCTACGAAAACAAGGCCAACATATCATTGTTGCTCCAACAAGTGATGGAAAACACATCATCACTACAACACATGATTTACAAAAATAAGGCCAAACACTATTTTTGTCTTGACAAGTGATAGAAACACAACATCACTTTCAGAGTGTAAAATGCAACACATAATAAGACCAGAGATTATTGTTGTTGAACAAGTTATATGTAGCAGGCCATGACTCCCGCCACCTCCACTAGACCCAATTTTAAATTATAAAAACAATTTTTTATTTAAAATTGGGTCATCAAGCCGTGACGCCCTCCATCCCCAACCTTCATAATAAAAAAATTAATATTAAAAGTGGGTCGACGGGCCATGACCCCTGCTGACCCTCCAATCTCCCACTATATAACAAAGTTTATGTAAAGGGGTGGGTGGGCCACCTCCGGTGGACCTGGCCCACACCCCAACTACCCCTCTATTAATTTTTCCACATTAAATGTGGAGCCAGCGGGATTGAACCCCCCCCACCCACATGGGTTGGCCCCGTATGGCATACGCCAAAACCGTAACCAACACATTAATACAACCCAAATCTGCTCGTATTCATTTGAGGTGACAACTTCATGCCGTTCAAACAAACTATGGAAAAAATATATATGTGGATTTTGTGGGGAGGCAGGATTTGATCCCCCAACCTCCTCTTAACCAATTTCCATATTTCACCAACACGTCAACCAACTTCCTTGGTAAACTCTACCCATGTTTTTACATATAGACACTTCACTTTCTTAGTGCACCAGCATGGAGGAGTAGAGGAGCGCGTACATGGATCGAGATGTAATTCTTTTATTAATTAATTTGCAGGCGGAACCATGATCCTAAAAAAAGCGCAGGTAGAACCATGATTGAGTGAAATTTTTAAGAGGGCGAAATTTTGCCAATGTCCAAATTGGACAAATTTTATGTCGACCTTACATGTCTCAGCAACACGAACCTGATGGCGTAGTTAGAATTTTTATCTAAGCAGAAGATATTCAGATGACCCGTAGGAGGGAATCTTTGAGGAATCTAAAAGATTCCTTAAGCCCCAGATTTTCACTTTCTCAGAATTTAGAAATTTGACAGTTGATTTTACACTATTCGATGCTACAAATCTGATGGTGCATTTAGATTTTCCATTTGATCATTCCATTTTTAGCCACTTTTCAAAGTGGAGTGCAGGTGTCAGCGTTCAACGTGCAAGCAGTCAGTCCATGAGATTCAATGCCGCGAGATTGATGGTATGACCAGCTTCAGTAGTTTGACATCCTTTTCTGTAGATGGCCCCAGGGTGTGAGGCATATGCAGTGTGTTCATGTACTTCTTTTTTTCTATGAGATGTATTGTGCTACATAGATCCATGTTTGTTGTTTGATGTGGGATCTTGTTTTCTTACTTGTTTCATGATTCTTGCTTGATGTGATGCGGAATCATCTATGGGATGTATTTGTTGTCATGATTCATCATATTCTGTTTGAGATACCTTTTTCATCATGTTGATGGGATACTCATGTTGTCTCCATGTATGTCTGGATTGAGATCCCTTTGATTCCATGTTGGCAGGATGATCATTATTGTCATATGTGAAATTATGTAATACTGATAGGAGTCCTTTTTTACTGAGAGTTCCTGTAGCAGAACATCTCGTGGAGCCTCTCCTGCGTGAGGGAATCTTCCTTGTATGATAGCAACATCACCACCTATGTACATCATCACTATTGACAACACTTAATGTAGTGGCCTACGCCATCTTGAAACTAGGGCCCGGAGACGTAGTCCCTCCTGGACGAACTCCATTATCAACATCTTGAGTTTTATGTTGATGATGCTTGTCATGTTCCCTCTTCTTTATAACATGCATTTATGCTCCTTTATGCTATTTTAAATGAAATTATAATCACATCACGAAAGAAAAAGATCTTGGTTAAATCCAAGAGTTGAGTCAACTCAGATCATCTAAGGTGAGGCCATGGAAGTGAGGAAGGGAAGAGGGACTTATGTTTTTCATCCTAGTATCTCCATTAGTCTCTCTGATGGGAAAATCACCCTCATTCCTATTTTCAACCTCATTTCTATTTTCAACCATGGGGTAAGTGTGTGGAATGGTCTCTTATTCTTCTTCCCCAATAGGCTCTTCAAATATTTCAGGTTGTTCTCCTAAGGGCTCTTCTAAGTCTCCTACAGTTAGAGAGGGACGCTAACAGTCACCGAAGAAAAGGGAAGGTTGACTGTTTTATGGTGTGGGGGTCTTTGGCAAGACTTTCCCCAAAGTATCTTTACTCCTATGAGGCATGAAAGAAATACATTTTTTGTTTTTTTTAATGAGTTTTTTCAAAACTAAATGCAAGGCAGAAAGGAAAGAAAGAGTAACATCTATCTAGAAAATGCAAAACATAAAAAAAAAAGAAGAAATTACATCAACGTAGACACCTCCCCGACAATGGCACCTAAAAGTGATGAGCCTCAGTATTACTACAAGAATGCTGCAACTCCTAGGGATACCAAATTTACTTTATCAACCCAGGGTTGTGTACAAACTTGGAGGCGAAAATGCTATATACACAAAAGATGCATCATTCTACTCATGTCACTTCTTAATTGGGGCACTTGGCCATTACGGTTCCAGAACATCCCTCTATTGGACTAAAGGGAGTATGACTACTAAGTAAATGCTTGTCAATTCAGGAAATGAAAGCTTCTAACTTGTAAATGCTATGATATGACATAAATCATCTAGCAATGAAATGACACAAATCACTTGCAGGAAGGAAACTATGCTAACCTTGCACTTGATCATCTAGCTACCGAAATTGCTTGAAAATAGGAAGTTATTCTATCATTTCAAAATCCAAACATGTATGCATTTACTTATCTCCTTCACACTTGTGAAACAGACAAAAGTCCTAATTGCTAAATTCAGAAATATAAAAGCTAATGCTATCTAATCTTGCAGGAGGGAAAGGAATGATAAGGCTGGTCTAGGTGGCACTTCTGGTCAAGGAGTCTAATCTGAGGGGTTAACCTGCTCCTACACTAGGCTATACTACCATTTCAGGTCAAGACAGGGTCAAAATGGGAAGCTACATGTTTGCTATAGGAAATTGCTACAGGATGTCTTGAACTGCTACAGGATGTCCTGTACTGCTACGGGAAGTTGGCTGAGAGGTTTTGAAGGAAAATAATGGTGAGATGAAGTGTTGGAAAGGTGCATGGAAATTTTGTAAGGTGTAGGGGAGGTGAACATCACCCAAGGCCAAGCCCAACACTTCAAGAAGGCGGCATCTGCCCAAGACAACTTGCTCACGATGGTTGGAAAATAGAGGCTTGGAGTATGTGTTACACATTATTTTTTCACATCTCCTGCACTTCCCTGTGACATACCACAAAGTGCCCAAAACATGACCATTATGCAGCGTACTCATTCATATATGTAGCTCAAATCCTTCCTAAGTCATTGATTGGAAAATGCCTTAAGATTTCCCTGGAAGAAATAACTCTAAAACCCTAATTTGAACATCATTGTGCTTATGAGACTCAAAACAATGATGATCGTTTGTTTCACTAAACTTGACCCATGATGGCATCGCTCTATTCCCTTGTATACCTGCGATGTTCCCAAAAAGGCAAATTTCCTTAAGAGGATGAGAAGCTTCGTGATCTAGAAGCTTCCAGAGCAGCGAGCTGGAGGTTGTTTGGCATAGATGAGGTCAAATTCTCCCAACTTGGCCTCTTGGGCTTATCCCTATGAGCTACCTCCTTGAGATGATGGCCTAATCCTATCTTTGGAGAGGTCCTAACTCCCTTTCCCAGCCTATATATTCATCCTCTCCCGTTCCCAAATGGTTGGTCTATGCCTATTTGCACCCTTATGCTAAGATTGTACCTATATGCTATTCATTTGGCTTGGAGAAGGAGTGCTTGTATAACTTATCTTGGACTTGGATATTCATTCAAGGAGAACCTATCAACATCAAGGCTTGGTTTTATGCTTCCCCTTATTTTCTTTTAATATACCACTGCTGGTTCATTTTCGCTAAATGTGTATGCTCATGTATCATTTAGCTTAACATTCCTTAATCAGTTAAGTAGGTTTATTTTGGATATGCTACTTGTATTTGCATGCCTTATTGCGTCTTGACCTCTCGTGCAGGTGCATAAATGCTGAGAGTAGCAAGAATGAGCTCGTGGTGTGAGTGATTCAAGATCTTCAACAAAGGAAATCGAGATAGCATCAGAACGAGGTAGGTCATCTTCTTCATCTCTATTTTCAATTGCAACTTAGGAAAGTGTCTAGTAGATTGTCCCTCCAGTTGCTAGACCCACTCATTGGGCTAGAGGGACCGTCTCTATCCGCAAAGAGGATTTACCTAGACAAAAAAAATCCTCTCTACGGACAAAGACAATCCCTCTAGCCCAATGAGTGGGTCTAGCAACCAAAGTGACAATCTACTAGAAACTTTCCGAAGTTGCAATTGAAAAGAGAGATGAAGAATATGGCCTACCTCAATAATGCTATATCGATCTCCTTTGTTGAAGACCTTGAATCACTCATGCCATGGGCTCGTTCTTGCTGCTCTCAACATTTATGCACCTACAAAAGAGATCAATACACAACAAGGCATGTAAATACAAATAGCATATTCAAAATCAACCTACTTAACTGATCAAGGGATGTTAAGCTAAATGATACATGAGCACAAACATTTAGGGAAAAATAACCAGTAGTTGTATGTTAATAGGAAACAAGAGGAAGCATACAATGAAGCCTTGATGTTGATAGGATCTCCTTGAATGAATATCCAAGTCCAAGCTAAGCTCTCCAAGCACTCCTCCTCCAAGCCAAATGAATAGCATATAGGCACGATCTTAGCATAAGGGTGCAAATAGGCATAGACCAACCATTTGGGAATGGGAGAGGATGGATATATAGGCTAGGAAAGGGAGTTAAGATCTCTCCAAAGATAGGATTAGGCCCTCATCTCAAGGAGGTAGCTCATAGAGATAAGACCAAGAGGCCAAGTTGGGATAATTTGACCTCATCTATGCAAAACAAACATCCAGCTCGCTGCTATAGAAGCTTCTATATCACGAAGCTTCTCATCCTCTAAAAGAAAGTTTCCTTTTTGGGATCATCACAGGTATACAAGGGAACAAAGCAATGCCATTGTGGGTCAAGTTCAACGCAACATGTGATCATTGATGTTTTGAGTCTCATAAGCATGATGATGTTCAAATTAGGGCTTTAGAGCTATTTCTTCCATGGAAAGTTCAAGCATTTTCCAACCAATGACTTAGGAAGGATCTGAGTTGCATATATGAATGAGTATACTACATAATGGTGATGTAACAGATGCCCCCTAAAGCATGAAGGTAGAACAAGGAGTGATGGCTGAGATGCTTTATGAGATTTTGCAAGGACAACAACAACCACCATCAGGAGACCTGCAAATCAAGGACGTATATACATATACATATTTGATATCATGAATCCACATTATGGATGCAACCATCCAGATGATAAGGATTATATGGAAATATCCATGGTATGGGAAACCATCCAAATGAGAAGGATCATATATGAATCTAAGATCCAAGGTATGGTTGCAACCATCCAATATAGAAGGATCACCATAAATGTAAAGTCCCACGGTATGGTCATAGCCATCTGTATAGAAGAAACATGTGTACAATCAAGAATAACATATAATCCCACACAAATGGAGTCATGTTAGACAAGGCTCAGGGTCTTGCGCTCCATCCTGACCCAATCAAAGTATGAATTCTAACATGCGAATAAATGTGTTGAATTCGAACATGCTAGAAAACCACCTGGTTACTAGCCAATGATGTGGACTATTAACAGGAACGAGAGAAACCACCAATAATGACCATGGCTCTCAAGGTTCGACAATACAATCCATGAATGTGATAATGAAGCTGAAGTCAAACACTCGTGGAATCACCCAATCTAAGGCCAATGATGAAAACCTGTCGTCGAATGCGAATAACTTGCCATTAGGGCATGCAAGCTCTAAGGTACTGAAAGGGAGTTTCTAAGTCATCTTCCTGGATAATGAGCTGAAATCGACAGGAAGCGACCCATCGAAGGAGGGAAATGATGAGTCCCCCATCATCAAAACAAAATAAGGAATAAAGTGGAACGAAATGAATGAGATCCGAGACTGTAACAATGGGTCAGACAATGTATAGGTAAATAAATGTAGATAGAACTTCTCTTGAACACTAACAACATGACTCCAGAGTGTGGGAACATTTGACACAATATAGGACTAAAGGTCATGATGATGAAATGGAATGGTCAAATTAGAGGAAAAAATGGATCACCCAAACTCGAGAGGACAAGTGACTGAGTGAGGATATCCCAAACCCAACATGAAAGCAAAAGAGTGTCATGTTCAAGAGCGACGTGCTGCCTATACAAAGGATGTTTCATCTTCATTTTCCCCGCTATTTCTAGTGATTACCCGATTATTTTTATCACAAGATTAAAGGGGATATCATTTTATTGTCATGTAAGTTCATTCTTCGAATGAATCCATCCTAGTAAGTTTTATGAGTCTTGGGAAGGAGAAAATAGGTCTCATCAAGGTGATGAGTCTTTTGTCGTAAAATTTTAATGAGTCCGACGTAATAATAACTCAGTGTCTTTTTCATATTTATATAGTTTGAAAAAGAGACAAAAAAGAAAACTCCACCATGTCCCTTTTCGTAATTTGTCTCTCGAATCCAAAAAGGTAGAAAACAATATCCAAGAGAACCTCTTGACCATGTTGATCAAGGTGTACCTTTTTCGTAAAAAGTCAATCTCAGCCCGAAAGAGGGGTAAATTTATACTGAGGTGATGTCAATTCATTTAATGTACCGATTTAGAAATGACAAATAATCGACGATATTTTCAGTTTTCAGAGTCAAAAAAGGGCATAACATATGACTCCAGGGGGGTTCCTCTTTTGTTTATTTTCAACGATTCCAAAAAAGAGATAAAACAACAACTTGTGAGAATCAGTAAAAAATAATCACTATCCATCGAAAGCACCTGTAACTGCACAAACAAATGCACCCATCACTGACATTGAGATATAATAATAAAATATTGATTAAAAAATGACTTCAAAACTTATAAATAACCAAAAGTAACATTATTTTTTTTACCATTTTACCATAGTAAGTTTTGAAAGTGCATGTGTGCCCTAATTTGCTTGATTTTCAAGTGACCATTGCGGGAGATTTAGGGGACCATTTCACAAACCATTTGCAATAGTTAAGTGGTCCATCCTTGCTCTCGCATTTCATCACATTTTCATGCATTTTTAATGGATTTTTATGTGCTAAAAGGGATGATTTTAATTTTTTTGAGCATCGACAATCATTGCGGGTTTGGTCATTGGACCTGCGATAATCGATCTTGCTCTCAAAAGCACTCGCAATGTCATCACTCTATTTATAAAAATAGGCGCGATGGTGTCGAGGCAAATTTTTTTGAAGAAAAAACCATTTTTAAAGCAAAATTTCTTGATTTCAATCCTTGAAAAAGCTTCTAATTACTATTAAATAATGTCTTGCAGGAGATCATGGTTCTTGAATGGAAAGAAAGAAGCCATGAGGCTGAATATCATGAAGGAGCTCAGAATCCAAAATGCATCAATGCGTTGAGAGATTGTGGGTTGCTAAAGTTCTTCAAGACCACAGGACTGAGGGCTCAGGTGGAAATGCTACCTTATTTGATTAGTATTTGGGATGTGGATCAAGAGATATTTGTCATCAAAGACAAGGAACTAGAAATAGAAGAATCAAACATCTATTTTATCATGGGATTGTCTCGAAGAGGAGAAAGAGTCTAGCTCTTTAGATCTCGCCTAGGTGGTGAGAGTACTAGTGCTATGATTAGGAGGCATTGCCCAGGTGCAAAGATAATGAGGGGTGGGAAGGTGAAGATCAACACAATCACTAACAACCTTCCTTTACAAACCATCCTATTCACCATAACTTGCGTATCCAGATTGCAAGCCCTACATGAGAGTTCAAAATCCCAATTCCAATATGGAGTAGAGTGTCTGACCACCACCATATTCAACTGCTGTGGCGGCCTCCTAGCGAATATGAAAAGACAACTGACCAAAGGGAAGCAAGGGAAGCTAAGACAATTCAGGCTCAACTTGATACTGGTGAGTTTCTTTCTAGAGTTGATATCCCTATTCTAGTATCAATGGGCAGAGGTGCCAGATCCTACGCCCCAAGACCCGAGACTAGTGAGGTGGAGCCAAATCATGCCTCGAGGAGGGACGTGTTAGCATATGCATTACCCTCCACTGTTCTTTAGTTGAATGTAGCGCCAATTACTCATGTTGGATGACTACGCATATGCTGGCATAGATTTTTGATGGGATCCAGATCTACCTCTGCCACCGGGAGAACAATGGACTCATGCATGTAAAGACCTATATTTTGGATTTTTTCAAGTCTTATGATTTTTTTTTGTAAAAGTATAAACTAACACTCGACTTATGATAAATGTGCAGATGTAGGACCCAAAAGACTGCCTAGCATGTCGCCAATAGCACGACGAGTTGCTCATCAGATAGTGGCCGCTGACTATGAGGAAGTGGTGGATCCCTTAACTAAGATGGAGTGCAACCTATAAGCGATTACTTGAGGAGTTCCGGAGTATGCTACCATAGACGAGGTGCCATTGTGCTAGCAGAGACACACAGTGGGAGTATTCATGAGACTGCGTTAGCTGTTAGGCCGAGTGATCAGAGCAGTCTCGTGCTATCATGAGCACCATGCAGGCCGGTAGCCTTTCTAGCTCTTTTACACATTTTGTAGGCTTTGAAATCCAAGTGTCCAGAACGTTATTTTTTAGATTTTGATGTAAAAATTCGACAGACCGATATATATTATTATATATATATAATATATATATATATATATATATATAGATATAGATGAAGATATATATATAGATATATATCAGTCTTTCGAAGTTTTTACATCAAATCTAAAAATAAAAGCGTTCTGGACACTTGATTTCAAGCCTACAAAATGTTAAAAGACTAGAAAGGCTATCGGCCTGCATGGTTGCTCATGATAGCACGAGACTGCTCTGATTCACTCGGCCTAACAGCTAACGCAGTTCATGAATTTTTTCCCACTGTTGTCCTCTGCTAGCACAATGGCACCTCGTCTATGTGGCTACTCCGGAACTCCTTCGAGTAATCATTCTAGTTGCACTCCATCTTAGTTAAGGGATCCACACTTTCTCTTAGTCACAGCCACTATCTGATGAGCAACTCGTCGTGCTATGACAACCTGCTAGGCAGTTTTTTGGGTCCTACATCTGCAATTTTTCATAAGTCGAGTGTTAGTTTATACTTTTACAAAAAAAAAATCATAAGACTTGAAAAAAGCCCAAAATATAGGTCTTACATGCTGGCCTTGTTCTCCCGTGCAGAGGTAGATCTGGATCCCATCAAAAATCTATGCCAGCATATGCGTAGTCGTCCAACATGAGTAATTGGCGCTACATTCAACTAAAGAACTATGGAGGTAATGCATACGCTGACACGTCCCTCCTCGAGGCATGATTTGGCTCCACCTCACTAGTCTCGGGTCTTGGGGGGTAGGATCTGGCACCTCTGCCCATTGATACTAGAACATAATTGGCTAATGCATTTGTTAATGTATTCAAATGCATGGAATGTGTTGATATGTGATAAAACATGAAAGATTTCTCATTAAAAATAACCATAAACAACCTTCTACTCAATGTTCTAATCATTGATGTCATTATAAGTTCTTGGCATTCTAGAATGATCCAACCTTTGCTCAATTGAGTAGTGATATTCATAAATACGACAATTTGCATAATTTAAAACTAAAATATTGCGAACAACAAATATCCATTATTCAATACTAATAACATTACCAATAACATCGTACCAATAACATTATTTTAGGAACTTGAATTCAACTCAATATTGTTAAGCTCACTTCTGATTATTGGTACCTACACAACATAGTCCTTGACATTAACATTGTCATTGTGTGGAAGTTCATTCTGTACAACTCGTTGTATCGACCTCCGCACATCAATCTTTCGTACGATGATTAATTTTTATAATGTTGTTATATAATTACAAGGAAAAGCACAAATGGATGTACAATACTAAAGCTTGTAATGAATAACCATTAATACATATTAACTATATTAACTATAATCATTAACTATATTCTTTTTTTATAATAATAATATACTATGCATTTGGCAGAAGTAATGAATCAAATGAATTTATAAGCATAATTGGGACCGTCGTAAAAAAATCTCAACACTTACAGTAAGAGAACTGACATTTTAGCCTATCTAAATAAAAGGATAGGATGTATCGTAGCTACTTGCACTAATGGAATCTAGCTCACAGTGCATGTAGAGGAAGTGTATCCACACATAGCATACGTGAAAGAAGTCGTGCAAATGTCGTTGTGCAGAGCAAGCAATGCGGAGCAAGCATGAGTTGAGACAAAAGTGTAGGCGAAATGCAGACCCACTTAATTACTTGTATAGATAGGAAGATACACATGATTTATGACTAAAGTACTAGCAAAAATCGTATAAGTCCACCTCTTGCTTCAGTGGTATTGCAAGTATTTAATACTAAATTACCAAGTGCGGTGATTCGCACATTGAAAGTTTCATCCGCACAATGGACTTTCTCTGCACTTCCGCACATACTCTAGTTTGAAACATTATTTATAATTTAAATTTACTTAAAAAACAATAGTATACATTATTGAAAATTAAAATATTATCAATAATATGTGTATAAACAATGCTAGCATCTGCACAATGCAAACTTGAAAACTTCTTTTGCTACAAATAAAGATTTTGATGAATGTAATATGTTTTTTACACAACTTTGTGTGAGAAATTTAGCCTATTGTGTGGAAGCGAGAAAATTTTCCTATTGTTCGAAACCTAGTTCATTTTGCGGAGCTATATATTTTATTTTATTGTTGGAAAACAAATACGTCATTACATTTATTATTGGAAAACAAATACATCATTACCGAGAAAACAACTAATAACTTTTGTGCAAGAAACTTAGCATATTGTGCAGAAATTAGCTCATTGTGAGGAGCTTATAGCATATTATGTGGAACATAGCTCATTGTGTGGAGCTTATAACTTATTGTATGGAAATTAGTTCATTGTCCAAAGCTAAGGGCCTATTCTATGGAACTTATCTCATTGTGCAGAGCTATTTATTTTATTTTATTATTGGAAAACAAATACGTCATTACCTTTATTATTGGAAAACAAATACATCATTACTGAGAAAACAACTAATAACTTTTGTGCGAGAAACTTAGCCTATTGCGGGGAAGTGAGATATTTAACCTATTGTGTAGATCTTGGCTCATTGTGCAGAGCTTATAGCCTATTATGTGTCCATATATAATGCACAAGGAAGAATTTGTGCAACCATCATTGTGTGGAGCAGGCAATGCAGAAAAAGAAATGTGGATGAAATACATACCTCTCCGCACAAATATAAAAATGGTTACTAATTGTGTGAAAAAAGTTGTGTGGAGGCAACAATAACAAGGAAATGCAAGTGCAAAAAACACTCTCGAATAAGGATTTAATAATGTATATATGAGAAACTAGAGGCGACGATAATGAGAAAATGCAAGTCCGAAAAACACTCTCTAATAAGGATTTAATAACGTATATACAAGAAAATGACTAGTTGTTTGAAGAAAGCTATCTAGAACGCATTGAAAGCTTCCTCTACACAATACAATTGATCGGCACTTCCGCAGATATGCCAAATTATTCATAATTGAAATATTATCAATAATTATGTGGAGCTATTTATATTATATTATTATTGGAAAATGAATATGTCATTATTGTTTTTATTTTATTTTGTTATTGGAAAACGAATACATCTTTACGGAGAAAATAACTAATAACTTTTGTGCGAGAAACTTAGCCTATTGTGTGAAAGCAAGAAACTTTACCTATTGTGTGGAACCTATCTCATTGTGTGGAGCTATTTGTTTTATTTTATTATTGGAAAACAAATATTCATTACCTTTATTATTGGAAAATGAATACATCATTACTAAGAAAACAACTAATAACTTTTGTGCAAGAAACTTAGCCTATTGTGTAGAAGTGAGAAACTTAACCTATTGTATGAAACTTAGCTCATTATGTAGAGCTTATAGCCTATTGCGTGGAACTCGGCTCATTATGTAGAGCTTATAGCCTATTGTGCAAAACTTAGTTCATTGTGCAAAGCATATGGCCTATTGTGCAGAAATTAGCTCAATGTGTGAAGCTATTTATTTTATTTTATTGTTGGAAAATGAATACATCATTACCTTTATTATTGGAAAAAAATACATCATTACTAAGAAAATAACTAATAAATGTTATGTGAGAAACTTAGCCTATTGTGCGGAACTTAGCTCATTGTGTGAAGCTTATAGCCTATTGTGCAACAATTACAAACATTTTTCCTATTGTGCGGAACCTAGCTCATTGTGCGGAGCTATTTTATTATTTCATTATTGGAAAATGAATATGTCATTGCCTTTATTATTGGAAAATGAATACATCATTACCGAGAAAACAACTAATAACTTTTGTGTTAGAAACTTAGCCTATTGTGCGGAAGTGAGAAACTTAACCTATTATGTGGAACTTAACTCATTATGTGGAGCTTATAACCTATTGTGTGGAAATAACATAAAGTTTGCCTATTTTGTGGAACCTAGCTCATTATGAGGAGCTATTTATTTTATTTTATTATTGGAAAATTAATACGCCATTACATTTATTATTGGAAGATAAATACATGATTACCGAGAAAACAACTAATAAATTTTGTGCAAAAAACTTAGGCTATTGTACAGAAGCGAGAAACTTATCCTATTGTATGAAACTTAGCTCATTGTGCAGAGCTTAAATCCTATTGTGTAGAACTTAACTCATTGTGCATATTTTATAGCCTATTGTGTAGAACTTAGCCCATTTTGTGGAGCTTATAGCCTATTGTGTGAAACTTAGCTCATTATGCAAAGCTTATATCCCGTTGTGCATAACTTAATTCACTGTGCAGAACTTAGGGCCTGTTGTGTGAAACTTAGCTCATTATGTGGAACTTATAACATATTATGCAGAACTTAACTCATTGTACAGAGCTTATAGCTTATTTTGCGGAACTTAGCTCATTGTGCGAAACTATTGATTTTATTTTAATATTGGAAATGACTGTGCAAAAAAAATCAATTAAATAGTGGTAGAGGCAGGGGCTATGCTACATCGCAGCTATTACCCTTGCTTATTTAAATTCTTATTTTCTTTTTAAAAATTTATTTCCCTAAAAAATGTTTACATTTTTTCTCAAATATTTTTAATGTATATTATAAATAAATAAATAAATAATAATCTAGACGATATTATGTAATGTCGCTTTTAGATTTATAATGAAATTTATGTTTTTATTTTTTTATTTTTATTGTTGGTACCAATGGTCAAGGCCATAATGTTAATTAATTAATATTTAGTGCCAAAAGTAAAATAAAAAAACACTTAAAAAACAAGCATCTTAAAAAAGAAGAAAAAAAGAAAGATAGAGACATTGATTTTTAAGTTTTTTTTTTTATAGTCATGATATTTGATCTTTAATACCATGGTTGAAAAATGTTTAAATTCTAACCTAAAAAAGGGGGTGGTGCTACATCACTATTGCATTTCAGCATGTTTTTTCTTGTCTTCTTCGTGATGATATTTAGTCTTTAATGCCATGATTGAAAAATGTTTAAATTTTAACCCTAAAGAAAAGAGGTGATGTTGAATCACCACTTTTGCATTTTGACGTGGTCACATCTTTCTTAATCATCATATTTGGTTTTTAATGTCATGGTTGATTTTTTTTGGAATTTTAATCCTAAAATGAAAATAGGGTGATGCTACATCATCATTTTCCAACTCAATATCATAATCATGAATTTATGCGACCTCCAAAAAAATGAGAACTTGGTAAAGTTCTCATTAAGTTGGTAAAATTGTTTTGGGAGGAATATGTATGTATGTATGTATGTGTGTATATATCTAATTTATTAAATCAAAATTTAAATTCAAAGGAAAATTAGTAACATCAATAATCATATGAGCCTCAATGTTATGTTATGTAGATCGAGATACGAATTAATGATGTATTATAAAATCTATCTTAGGCTACATCATACTTGACCTTAGGAATGCTTAATAACATGATCACTATAAGATTAGTCTTCAAGTGCTTTTCCTCACTCATACCATATCTTGACATATTCTTTTCAAATTTGTGTCATTTCTTTTGAATATATAAGACAAAGCATGAAGTCATCATAGAAAAAAAGAAGTTAAAGATCAATAAAAAATTTAAATTAGAAGACTCAATAAACACGACCACCGGATAAAAGAGTCTAAAAGAACTATTTACAAAGAGTATGTCGAAGGATAGAAGGAGCATTAGAAACCAAATATTCCAGTATAGACACAATTTCTTCAAGGCTCAAGGGCATCATGAAAGATTGGTAATCGATAAGGATCCAATCCCTAAACCCCAAGGTAGACAGGTGGATGAACCATTAATAAAGATCCCAACCTTAACCTCCTATATAGTCAAATAATGGATAGTAAGCTCACAATGGTAGTATATTTGGAATTAAGGTAAAAAAATTAGTTGGTGATCTTTTCCTTTTGCTTATGTAAGCAACATAAATGGGGTGGTTGTTTTCACCACAACACATCACAATCTTTAACAAAAATATGATTCTTAATAAGCTAAGAACCACCTCTCATGTTTTTTATAGACAAATTTGTAGATGGGCTCTGTTAAAACTCATTGGAAAAAGAGACTTTATAATTTATGCAACTTAGACAAGATTGAATATCCATTTCCTAATTTCTTTATTAGCTTTCTCTATCTAGTTCATATAGACCAAAATGGTCTAGAGGATGTTAAAATACATCATAATCAATATATCGAGTATGTATCAAGGAAGTTTCACTTAGTGAACCTATAACATAACACATGCATTAATGCGATATTATTGAATGATCATATTTTACTAAACCCCACTTTGAATATAGCTTTCCAACTAAAAAACACCTTATTTTCACTAGATATCCCACATATCCATTTTTGTGATACTTTTAATAACCTTTTTTATTTTTGTCCTTATTATGGTGGTATGACACAATTTTATATGCCTTGGATGAGGATTATGCAAAATGATGGACTTCTATTTCTATTCTTTATTTTAATTTAACCAACAAACCAATTGAATATTGATGGAGAGTATTCTAACCGCATTAATTTCATTACAAAATCTAATGAGTTAAAAATAATCCAAAGTACCAAATCAAACCTCTTATTTTTCTAGAAGATTCAAGAGAAAACCACGCAAAAAGACTAATAACAAAGATGTTAGCTTTCAATTCATTCATATATTAATGTCCACTTCACTCTTATAATGGATAAAGAAAATGCTTTACAAAAACTAGGCATAAATTCTTGTGTTCTTTTAATTGTTTCTACCTAAGCCTTTCCTAATGTAGATTTTTCATTAAATTAGTTGGAGACATGATTATTGTAAACTTTAAGACACAAAATAACTTGAGTGGAGAACCTCTAAAGAAAATGAATGTCATTGTAAACCTTAAAGATAGACAAGTCAATTCAAATTCATGTCTATTCACCCAACACACTCTAAATACCCCAAAATATCTATATACTTTTAAGATATCTATCTATCTATCTATTAGCCAATAATCATTGCTTTCTTTTTTAAAAGTTTGAACTCCCCCGGTTAAATTTATATGATATAAAATTGTGTAATTATTGAACCCCATGTGATATGCATTTGACTATAATTTCAAATGTGCATGCAATTAGTATATATATATATATATATATATACACATTCTATATTTTATATATATATAAATTTATATTATTTATTAATTATATTGTGGGATCTTGGTTGTACTCACCCATATTTAATGGAGAGTTGTCTATAATGCGACTTTTTGGAAATTCCGGTGATGGAATCCGGCGGAAGAAATGAGGTTAAATCTTGATTTTTAGCAGTTAAAATGGTTTTTTAACTGCATATTTAGATTCAGGGCCCTGGAAAACCCCCGGGAGCCATTGATTGTGCAGAAACTAGCTATCAAACTTGGGATTCCAATGAATTGATGCCGGAATTTGACCAGAAAAATCCGCCAGAAAGACTTTCAAAAAGTCGCGTTATAGACTACTGCTTTAATAGATGGTATCTGACACTTAATTTGGAAAGCACTTCGAATGAGGTTGTAAAAATGTAGACAATTTTGAAGAATCAACCTATTATAATAGGTATATATAGAAAATGAAATAGATTTTGTTTTTTAAATAGAAAATGAAATATAGTTTGGACTTTAACCTATAAACAAGTTTTGGTATTTGAAAAAACTTCAATAAGCTCGCAGGCCATTGGAAAACTAATGTCATGATGTTTTTCCAACCTTGGTTGATTCTGGAGCCTCACGATTGTTGGTGGGTCATATGACATCATCGAACAACAGCGTTATTAATACCAAAGTCCCTTGTCGTAATTGGGGTAATTTGGAAAAGTACTAGTCAATGCTTAAAATGGACAATGAAATCGTTCTAAATGACGAGTGATGTTATGTTTTTATTATTATTATTAGTAATATTGTTATAAATATTATGGATAAGTTAAATCATAACATAAACTTAATAATAAGTTGGGAAGAAATAAGAAATAATTAAAATTTTAAAATTGAATAATAATGTAGGTTAATTTTCCATAAATAATATGATCAACCTTGTTTTAGTGGCTTCGAGTGTTGTTGATGATTTTGGACAGTACGTCTAAGAAAAAACATATATACTTCACATAAAAAATGTTTTGTTTACACTTTTTCTATTATAAATATAATTATTGTAACATTTTTATTTTGACATTTGAATTAATTTGTAATTAATTGTAATTAATTATGTTCATAGAATTTTATTGTGTTTGCTTACATGGATGTGTCACTATTATAAAAAATAACAATGTGATGTCTAGAAATAATGTATATGTAATCTAAATGATTGATTAATGATTATGTTGACATAATGAACTAGGAGCATGGGAGCATTGATATTGGCTACAATACAATGAGTCGGAGAATGATGAGGGTCTTGCGGGAATTGTCTTGTCAAAGACTCGCCATGAAATTTGAAATTAAAATTACAAGACTTTTCCCTCCTACCCAAGAACCAATTGATTGTGAATAACTAGGTAGTAGGTAGTTGGAATAGTCACCTTCATAACTATGAAAGTTATGGTGGTAGTTACAATGGTTCTTCAAAATTTAATGGAAAGAATAAGTTGAGTATATTCATTGGATTTTGAACTTGACCCATAGATAACTTGGGAGACTAAGATAAATGTAGCAATATATAGCAACAAAATACATTAATTATAGAAAATTCTAGAATGAGGCAGATCTCCATGAAAGAAAAAAAGTGTGTTGCATTCCTTCACATAGGGATTCAACCATACACATATAGAGAGAGTCACCCACATAGAGTAGGCGTACATGGATGTATGATTAGTGAGAATTGTGAGTACAATGTTGCCAATCTTGAGTGGAGTGATGGTTGGAGAATTTTGGATGAATAAACAATCTTTTGAATGCACAGATATGCCCAAAAATGCCAATCATGGATTGGAATGATTATGGTGTGGTTTGGGCTCCCTAAAAATATTTTTTTCTTGTTAAACACTTCCAAAAGTGCTTTGGACTCTAGCTAGTCATAGTGGGCTATAACAACGGTAGTGAACTCCACTTCTAATGACAACTTGGACCTCTGGGATTGATGGTGGTTCAAGCTATTTCAATTAGGAATTGGAAAAATTGGACTAATTGATTTGGTTTCCAAAAGAACTACAGAATGATCTTCAATTTTTTGTAGGCATGCATTATTGAATGGAATCCTTTGAAAAGTGTATTGTTGGAGAAGACTTATAAGATAGTTTATAAATTATAATCAAATTTGTCTTACTCCCACCCCCTTATCAACTTTACATTTTATCGACCAACCCATCTATTTATTTCTCCTCCCCACCATATAGGTATCCTTTTCTAGATATATGGACTTCCATTTGTTATTTTGCGTGATGCTAAAGTTGATTTAATGTGTACTAGTTGAGAATGATAAACAAGAGTGGGGAAATCACCAAGGGATTCTAGAGCAGTGAATGGATTCCCTTATTTTCTTTACTAACCATTTGAGAGGCAAATGGAGATCATAGAGGTCATAGCTCAATTGGGAAAATAAATCTCTAACTCGATCATATGTTTGAAGTAGAGTTTCTTTTACCTAGCCCAATTACCACTAAATTGTTAGTTTTCACCTTGTGGTATCATGGTCTCACCAGAAGGTCGGCAATTATAGAAATTTGATGTGCATCTAAGTCTATGGTTGGGTTGGAAAGGCTTATTCTCATATTTGTTTCCAACTTAAAAGTTCATATAAATGTTTCCTCTATACAATTGACTATTCTTCATCTTCTCTTGAATAATTCTAGTAAAAGTTTATTACTATTTGATGCTTTGATAATGAAAATTGTGTTCATATGATTATGGCATACATCAATGTTCATGCAAATATGTAAAACTATATTTTAGTTTAATATATATTGTAAAAAGTGTATAGTAATCCAAGTTTACATACAAGTATAATAATAAATTTCGTGAAATATAAAATAAAAAAATAATTAATATATTTGTATTTAATTTTAGCTATTAAATGGCATTGTATATTGTATTTACTAGGTTATTTAAGTTATGAAATTAATTTAAAATTATATTTTATTTTCTTTACCAGAATAAATTATATTGTTTAAATAGTATGAGGTAGTTTGTCAATTAGGTTATAAAGGAATACTTGTTATTTTTCCTCTCTAGATTCAATTAAGGTAGATGACATGGTGAACTTTGTTGTAATGAATTTTAACCTTATTGTTATAATATTTCTCATGGAAAAAAAAGAAACAAGAGTTTGATCTAAAGTTAATGGTCAAATTCCTAAATGCCCTAAATATGTAATAGTGGAGTTTTTAATTTTCAATATTTTTTGTTTGTTCTAAAGAGATAAAAACATCATAAGTTAATAGTAATTGATAATCAAATTAGTTATTAACAATATTCATAACTGTGGGTTGATTCATCATTATTATTTAACAAAAATTATTGTTATAGTTTAGCGATCCGTAAGAGGTGTTCTTTTAGTCTTAGTAGATGTCTTTGGGTTTTGGGTCATTAATATGTTTTTTCACATCTAAAAAGATTAACACTTAACCATTTATAAGTAGTTTTAAGTCTTACTTTAAAGCTAAAAGAAAATTTTAGTGTAAATGATATTAAAAAAAAAATTTCTTGTAGTCTTTGTCCATAAAATGGTATGTCTTTATAGTAATATCTTACCTCAATTCCATGAATAAAAGTACATTACTCCAATTATAATTCCCCTTCTTGCTAAATGAGATTTTGAATATATATGTTATATATATGTATATATATGTATATATATGTATATATATATATATATATATATATATATATATATATATATATATATAATATATATATATTATATAATTTGATTTGAAAAAGCAAAAATATTGTTGAGTACATTTGATAAGGTAGTTATTATTAATTGTTATTTATGAATGTAGGTTGATTCATTAGTGTTATTTAAGTAAAATCACCTCATGTAAAGTAATTTTTTGGTACTTCTATTGTTGCATATGAACCTCAGATCATTAACATATTTCCTCACATTCAAAAAGATGAACTCATAGCTAATTAAAAATAGTTATTTATTTATTTATTTATTTATTTTTATTTTTTTTTTAACTCAAACGGTATGATTTTATTTATTTGGTGAAAAGTTTGGACTTACACCATGGCAACCAACAATACATTACTTCTACTTCTGTTTCTAGTGTTGTCTTTTGAGTTGTTACAAAATGCCTCTTCCTCATGGATTGCAGGAATGGAATGAACTTTCATAATTTGTGAGAAGTTGTCCTTTCCCAAGAGTGCACCCTTTATTCGCCATTAGATCTGCTTCGTTGTTCAAGCTTCTGAGAATGTGGAGAAATTTGTAGGAGTCGAAATCGAGTAGAACTCTCTTCAGTCTATTTAGAGTTTTGTTGAGACTTACATTGGTGAACAGTTTTTCTGTATTTGATTTTTTTATTATGATCTCAGAGTCTCCAAAAGCTTGGAATTCTTTGTCTCCTCTGTCCCTGGAAATTTGACAAGCTTTGAGGAGACCAAGGATCTCTGCTTGATTGTTGGTTTTCTACCTGATGCCCCAACAAAATCTGTCCCTTCTTGTTCCATCCGGGGCATAGATGACCCCACCGGCTCCTGCTGCCCCAGGATTGCCTTTGGAGGCTCCGTCGAAGAATATTGTTGTGATGTTTTTACTTCTCCACCATTCTTGAAAGATTTCTTCAGAGTCTCTTTTGCGCCAGACTAGATTTACTGCGTGAGGGGTAGATAACTGCTTCCGTGGGTGGGAGTAGAGGGGGCCCAACCACCTCTCTTCTTCAGGGAGAAGCAGTGGGTCATCTGTGAAGTAATGTTGTTGGGCTGCTTCTAGGAGGAAAGATTTAGCCTTTGCCGCTATGGAGAAGGGAGTATGCACCTTTTCATTGAATATCAGAACATTCTCGGACAACCAGATCTGCCAACACACAAATCTGGGGATGGCGTTCCAGACCTTCCTCCAGAAGGATTTGATGGGAATTTTGTTGGGATAACATTGATTCCATGAATTGAATAGATCAACTACTAAGTTGTAAGTAGGAACTATGATCTGTAGCTCATGGAGAGTGAGTCCCCACACTTCTTTTGCAAACTTACATTCCATGAAGAGGTGCTTGGCAGTTTCTGAGCTGTTTCTGCACATCTCACATCTATGCGGACCAACTATGTTTTTTTCATCAAGTTGTCTCCGGTTAGAAGCTTATCATGGGCCAGTGTCTAGAAGAAGAAGTTTACCTTTGGAAGGGCAAGCGGTTCCCAAACTCCGGTGTTTTGCTGCTGTTCCTATTAGATTGAAGTGCGTTGTATGCTGTTGTTGTAGTGTAGCTTCCAAAATGCCCCCATCCCCAAATGTCTTTCATTTTTCTATTTACTAGGGCTGCTTCTTCCAGAATTTCTTCAAGGATATGCTTCTGTTGTTGTAAACACTCAGGGACTCCTAAAAAATCCCAACCATACCAATCTTCGTGACTGTCCCATTTGGATAAGTCATAGACGTTGTTGATCCCTTGCATTCCAGCCAATTTTTTATCTCAGCGATTTCTTCTGCTTCCGCGCGAGGATTTCGATCCATTATTTGGTCAAACCACAAGTTTGTGTGTTTGCCATTACCCGGTATCTTATACGCCCTTCCTTTGAAAAGATTTAAAATTCTGTTGCAAAGTTTCCAGACCTGAGTGTTGTTGGGTATTTGGCTTACCTGTAGATTCCTGAGCTGCACATTATGAGCGTATTTTGATTTCAGCGTTTCACTGACAGGGTGCTTTGGGTCCTTAAAGAGTTTCCACAGAATTTTACTGCCCATTGCCAAATTGACAAGAGCTGGATCGCAGATTTGTAGACCTCCCTCCGGAATGGATCGTTTAACCAGGTCCCATTTGAATAGATGAATTTTGTGTTGGTTTCCCTTCCCCCCTTGCCAGAGGAAGTCGCAAAGAATTCTGGAGATTTGTTCTGTCACTCTTTTTGGAGAGAGTAGGAAAGTTGCTTGATAGATTGGGAGAGTCGATAGCACAGATCTAATCAGTATTACCTTGCCTCCTTTTGTGAGCCAGTGTCCTCCCCAGGATGCGATTTTTTATTTAATTTTGCCGATGATGTCGATCCACAACGACCTCTTGTTTGACCCAATTGTGATGGGGAGGCTAAGGTATTTTATCATCTCCTAGTGGGCATGGTCATTGAAGCCCAAGATGTTTGAGATGCATGTGAGCTCTTGCTGTCTAATATTCCAGCCGTAGACTTCACTTTTCCTTTCATTGATTGAAGCTCCTCAGACCCTGCAGTAGCATTTTAGAACATAATCAAAGGCTTTGGCTATTCTAGCAGAAGCCCCTCCAAGGAGGAGAGAGTCATCCACAAATGGAGTGTGGTTCAGAGCTGGAGAGCTATTGGAAGCTTTGAGGCCTGGGAGGGAGCCTGAAGATTTTTCAAAGGATAGATTTCTGCTGAGTGAGTTTTCCATCAAAATGTACAGGAAGGGAGAGAGCGGGCATCCCTGCCTGAGACCTCTCTAAGCTTGGAAGAAGGAGGTGGGGTGACCATTAACAAGGGGGGTGATCCAGGGATTATCAGTGCATGCAATGATGAGGTTGACAAAATGGGAGGAGAAGCCGAAGGAGTGAAGGACTTTGTAGGAAGGAGTGATTGACTCGGTCGAACGCATTGGCCATGTCAAGTTTTATCAGCATACCTTTTTCTTTTCGCTGATTACTTGAGTGTATTGTCTCTTGGATTTGGATGACGTTATCTAGGATGTGCCTGCCTTCTACAAAGCCACCTTGGTTGCTAGAGATTAGCCTTTTTAGCAGGGTTTTAATCCTGTTTGCTAGAAGCTTTGCTAGAATTTTATATGATGCGTTGCACAACGATATAGGCCTGAATCTAGCAAAGGTTTCGGGATTGGTTTCTTTGGGAATGAGGGCGAGGTAGGTGGAATTTGTTCCTCTTCCTACCTTGGCTTTTTTCATGAAGCCTTTTATCATCTTTAATAGATCCACTTTGATGATATCCCAACAAGTCTTATAAAAATGTATGGTAAATCCATCAGGCCCTGGGGCCTTGTCTGAATCCATAGACCAAATAACTTTGATGATTTCTTCTTCATTGATGGATTGGATGAGAGCGGAGTTGTCTTCAGGGTTGACCAGAAGAGAAATGTTTGAGAGGAGATCCATTGTTTCTTCCTCGTTGCCTTGGTTTCTTGCGGTGTACAAACTTCTGTAATGACTTTCAGCAACCTCTTTTATTTGACTGATGCCTTTACAAATCTGTCCCTCTACTGTTATAATTTCAGAGATGTGGTTCCTAGAGAGTCTTGCACGGTATTGGTGGTGGAAGAAGGAGGTATTCTGGTCGCCCGCCTTCAACCACAGACTTCAGGATTTTATTCTCCAATGCTCTTCCTCTGTTCTGAAATATCGAAATGCTGAGCATTGCATTTTTACTTCTTTGTCGAGCAGGTTGAGGTGATCTCTCTGCTTGCCATTTTGACTTGCAATGCCTCTAATGACTACACTATTTCTTTTCTTTGGCTAGAAGGATTTGGGATAGGTTTCCTAATCCATTCCTTCAAGGCTAACTTTGTAGCTTTTAGCTTTTGTTCCCACACATAACTAGAGGATCTTGTAACAGATTTGGCCTAAGCTGTTTTCACTGTATCTATGAATCCATCCCTTTCTATCCAGAGAGGGCTAAAATGGAAGGGGATTGGGCCCAGGTCTTCTTCATCTTCCAGTATGAGTTGAACTGGTTTATGATCTGAGGTCAGTTTGGGTAGGATTTTGGTAGTGATAATCTTCTTATTCATCATCAAAGTGCCTTGGACTAGGAATCGATCCAGGCGGGCAGAAATGTGGTCCTCTCCCACTCTGTTGTTGGACCATGTGTAATGCCCTTTTATCGGTGTGAAATCAAGAAGATCCCACTGCTGTATGAGATCTTCCACCAGGGGGAGCATGGGATCTCTGTTATTGATTCCTCCCCTTTTTTCTTTGGGTTTTAAGACTTTAGGTCCCCAGCAAGGATGATGTTATTTGGGGATCGATGCTCTAGAAATTTAGAGAGGGAGTTCCAGCAGTCTCTCTTTTCAGAGTAAAGGACAGGTACATAAAGATTGAAGAGGGAGATGTTCAACTTACTTGTACAGTGTATTAGTTCCATGTAGAACTAGTGCTGAGTCTCGTGGGATTTTTTCAGCAGGAAGAGGTCTTCTGTCCATAGAGTTGCAAGCCCTCCGGATGTGCCTCTTGAGCTAAATTCTCTCCCTGTGCTTTTCTTCCATTTCTTCTTGCTGATATCTAGAAGGGCTTTCCCCTCCATCTTGGTCTCTTGGAGCATGAGGATGTCTGTGGGTTCTATTTTGAGGAGGTCCTTGACCGCTTCTGCTTTCGAGGGGTTACCCAGACCTCTGCAGTTCCAAGAGACGAGGCACATTATTTACCAGGGGTGGGTTGGGAGCCTCCCTTAGGGGGCTTGTTCCTGGAGTTTATCCCAATAGACAACTCTATTGTAGGCTGGCTTCCTTGGGTTTTGAGCCTTTCTGCCTCCTCTTCCCTTATTTCTCTACGAGATTTCCTGCCAACTTTTCTTGTGGGCTACTCGTAGGATTCATCCTCCGAAGAGCTAGAGCTGTCCACTGGTTTTTTCCTTGTGACATCTACATATGAAGGGTTGGTAGGGCTTCGTTGGAGGCTTCTAGATGAGCCAATTCACCGTCTTCTTTATTGGTGATGGGAAGGACTATCTGTTCTAAATCTTTAGTGACTGTTGTAGCTGGGATGCTCTGTCTGCTTTCTTTTCCCTTTAAGTTCTTTTCTTGGTTGTGGTTGGAGCTACTTGGTGCCTCTATCAAAGTTCCTTTCCCGTTGCCTTTTTTGTGGTTGGTGGTTTTTTGGTTTAGGGTCCATTGCTCGCCATTTTGTTGGTCTGGTTGTTCTTTCGCCTTTTTCTTGCAATGTTTGGCGAAATGTCCATAGCCATGACAATGTCTGCATTTAAAGGGGAGTTGTTCGTAGTACAACTCTTTTAGAAGCGTCCATCGTGCGACTGTGAGTTTGATGGCTTCCAGAAAGCCCTCCTCCAGATCTACTTCGACGTAGATGCGGGCACATGAGTATTGATCTTTCCTTACAGCTTGATCTATGTATTTTCCTAACCCATTGCCGATGATCTGGAGGGATTTTTTATTCCAGCAATGAAGTGGGAGGTGGGGGAGCCGCACCCACACCGGAACAATAGATGGGACATCCTAAGTTGGATCGAAGTCTGGTGACCATTTGTTGAGGTATAGACCTTGGGGGCCCATGAAATAGGGTTCGTTTCTGAAAATTAGGCTTCTGTCCTTTGCACTTTTGAAGGTGAAGACAAAAAAACCTTAGTCTACGAAATAGCTTTTTATTCCTTCTTTGATTAACGACTTCCAATTCCTTTGAGTCCAGTCCTCCACCGTCTTGGGTGAGGGCCAGAGGCCCATGAACTGGCCTATGAGACCTCTCTCAGCTAGATTCAATGTTGCTTTGCATGTTTCTTCTTCAGGGAGAGCTACCGAGGGGAATGGTTTCCAGCTTCTTAATGAACTTCTTTTGACTGGCTGAAGGCGGATGCTTGCTACCAGAGGCAATCAAGGCTTTGAAAGCTGAAACCTCCGGAGGAGGAGGC
This sequence comes from Pinus taeda, assembly GCA_000404065.3. Classification (NCBI taxonomy): domain Eukaryota; kingdom Viridiplantae; phylum Streptophyta; class Pinopsida; order Pinales; family Pinaceae; genus Pinus; species Pinus taeda. The sequence continues at coordinate 94,015 of APFE031327040.1, forward strand.
GCGGGAGGGTTCATGAGATCTGGGGCCCCAAAAGATGACATGGATAGGCACAACAAAGCTGGTGCCTATGCCAACCCTTAGCACAAACGCTCGATCCACTCAGCTGAAGAGCTGCCGAGAGATGGAGGTGACCCAAGGGGGGCAGAGCAAGGATGTGAAAGCCCAGCAGCAGGAGGCCGCAGGAGGCAGCACGGGAGTTGGGGGTGGCTAGGTCGAGCCAGCGCGGACTCGCAACAGCAAAGTTATACCAAAAGATAGTTTTGATGTAAGTAATAGTTGTGAAAAAACAAATTTATCTTATAACAATCAACAATTTTATTTTATTTTGTAACTAGAGGAATCAACAATTTGGTCTATCTTGTATGTCTCTTGTACACCCGTGACATGTGTCATTTCTACTATTATACCTCTGAGGCTTATGACTTGTCCTCATCTCCATAGATTGGGTTGCAACTGGGGAATTGAACCTTGGATCTCTTAGTTTCCACTATTTCATATCACTTCGATTACCAAATTAAGCTACCCCTAAGACAAAACAATCATCAATATTAAAATCATATTTCTTCCAATAATATCTAACTTTAATTCTAAATAAAACTATAAATTTGATATAGTTTAACTTCTTACTTAAATAAAATTTTCAATGATTAATTTAACTTCTTACTTAGACAAATTTTCAACGATTTTTTCTATTATTTTAATTCAAAAATATATGTAAATAAAATTTTCATTAATAATTTCTATTATTTTAATTAAAATATATATATAGATACTATGTTGTTAGGTGCATATGTAAAGATTCTAGAACACTTTCAAGGTCGGGTCTCCCGATAATGCATTGCTATCGACAATAATGATGACTATTTGAATCACAATCCTTCAACGCCCACCAAACAACTTTTGCCAACGTAAATGAAAGACGTGCCCCAATCTTAGCCACATTTACAAAAAAATATATACTTAAAAAGGTGATGCAATTTGCTTTGCTTTTGGAATTTAGTGGTAGGCATGGGTCTTGTGAGACCAGAGACAAATATTAAAAGTAATAAATAAGACAAGCTTATTATATGATTGATTCACGGAGTTTGAAATGTGTAATTTAAATGAAGGGGGTAGGGGTCACTAGGGAAGAAGAGTGTATGTGGGGAGTAGGTAGCTGTATGAGAGGTGGGAAAAAGGTAGGGACCCATGCAACTTTATGGGCACTTCTATACCTTTCTCATGTCAATTCATTCACTCCAATATGGGCACTTTTATAGTTGTGTCATATCATTTCAACCACACAAATAACTATAAAAGGAATTATCCTATGTGTTGGAAGTTAGGGTAGCAATGAAAATATATATCATATTTGTCAAACTTTGCCTTTTATAAAGCATATATGTATTACCCAAAAGGAGAAAGTAATCATGAATGTGGGGGCCAAAGATTTGGTTGATGAGATCTCCATTTGAGGAAAATTTGGTGATCCTTTACCAGGGTACAACGTATCATATCTTCCAACAATTCTTTTATTAATGTTATAATGATTAGTGATCTCTTAGGGCTTCTTTATGCCCAAAATGGTATGCCCCACTACATTCATTGTAGGCAATTTGATTTCATAGGGTGGGATGGAATTACTTTAAGAAATGAATTTATAAACCATAAAGACCCTACATGTAGATGTATGATATCCTTCCCAGTCCCTTCATGCAGATGTATGATATCATTCCCACTAGTTTTCAAGGGGTCCACGAAATATAAGCGTGTTTTAAGCTACATAGAAACATGCAACATTAATAAAAAGGGTAGTGGGTAAACATGATTATGGCTATTCACCAATATATATTTTGGTGATCCAATAGGATGCGTACACCTTCATGGAGGAGGTGATGACAACTAACCATAAAAACTCTTATTAAATGTTTTTATTTGAAAGACCATAATCATTGGCAGGTTCTAGGTACTATTTTCTAATTCCAAATCCAACTTATGGGCCTCTCTTCCGACCAGAATTACTTAAAGGTCTAATCTTCCATTGACATTTGGTTTCCATTATCTATTATTATAAGACAAAATTCTTGCTTGAGAAAGAAAGTTTTCTATTACCACTTAGACTAAAGTGCGCATATTATTTCAAAAGACGTAAGATAAAGTGTCAACCGTGCATATATGCATATTTATACATGGAAAACAACATGAGTAGGTGAGAAATCAATCGAAAGTAACATGTGTGGGAAGAAATTAATAAAATATGAGGCAAGAGTAATATTAAAGTAATATATGGGTGGTAAACATTAATTTTTGTTTTATTATTATTTTATATTATTATTATTATTATTATTTTATTATAAATTAATAGTTAGGTTGGTTTTGTATTTGTTTAATTTAAGTTGATTTTAATTATTATTATTATAATTTTTAAATATTTGAGTATGTTTTTTTAGATACAAATAAATTAAAATTATTATTAGATTTAAGACTTTTGTGGGATTTATTTTGCTAGTTTACTCTGTGGTTGAATATATCTCCGCAGCTTAATCGAAGCTTGATCTAATACTTTATCTTTGCGGCTCAATACATCTTTGCAATAACTTAGTCATAAACAATTGTTTGTTGCCATATTTTCTTTCCTCAACCACAACCACAAGTTCTTTGGAGGGTAATTTGTATGCTGTTATGAGCCTGGAAGCGTAAGGTCAATGATACGCCATCCATGCATTAGGTTAATGGGTTAATAAATTTAGTAAGGTTTGAAGTTAGTTTAAATTTTTGTTGGGTTCTAAATCTAATCTTCTGCAGCTAGATCTAGGTCTAGATCTAATCTTCTACCTTATTCTTTGCGGCTGGGTTCTAGATCTAATTTTCTGCGGCTAGATCTGGATCTAATCTTCTGCCTTATTTCTACGGGCAAATATGGTTCCCAGCTTCGCGAAAATAATTGTGGCTCAGTTCCATCTGCTTCTGGAGGGTAAGATCCTGCCTATATCGTCAATGAAGCCCCAACTCCCACTCTCCAGGTGGTCCAGGCCTCACTTGATGAGGCTTTGAAGTTTTCCGAAAGCGCCCTAATCTACCGCTTCAATGGTTTTTGGCCACGGCTGGCAGCTCTCCACAACTGGATCTCAGAGGTATGGAAGCCTGTCATTTCTGATGAAATTAATATCTACCCCTATGCTAGGGGTTTCTGTATAGTAGATTTTGAAAACCCTTAAAGCAGATAATGTATTCTAGATTTCGGCCTTTGGTTTTGGGAAAACTCAAGCCTATTCATGAAGCCATGGAACCCATCATTCGACCCCTCGACAACAGTCATAACCTCAGCACTAGTTTGGGTGAGATTGTCAAGCCTCCCCTTCCATCTCTAGAATCTCTCCTCGCTAAAAGCCATTGGAAATGCAACTGGGAAATTTTATTGTAGGAGCCCAGAAACAGAGGAATATGCCAGAACCACCTATTCATGCATTTGTGTAGAAATGGACTTCAGCGCCGGATTCCCAGCTAAAATAATCCTAACAAGTAAAGACTATGTGTGGAACCAGAAATTCGATCATGAAAGTGTCCTCTTCAGATGTCGATCTTGCTTTGAGACAGGCCATCTAGCCAAAAACTGCCCAAAAGCCTCCTAGAAAAATTCTGCTAGAAAAAACCACCACAGATTTACATGGTGGGAAGGAGCACAAAAAGAACACTACACTGTCATCAAAGAAGAATACTCTAGAGAAAACTCTGAACCACAAGAAATCGGGCAAGAAAGAAACAACTCTCAAGGCAAGCATGGAGAAAGCCCCATCCTCTCAAGCATCAACAATTATGAGGATTCGAATATCGCACAAAATAAATCTTCATTTAACAACAAAGCAAATCTCCTAGATCAAACTTCTTCTCCAACTATTTTCAAAAGGACGAACACAATAGATCACGAAGCTAAGACACCAATGTCCCAAGAAAAAGAAGAGATGAAGGAGATGCAAGATAAATGAAGTTGGAAGACCGTAGAAAGAAAAAAGAAAGCTACAACATCAATCTTGTCAAGAAAGACGAGGAGCCAGACAATTAAAAACAAAGAAAATTATAGGTCCGATAGACCAATTTGGTCTTAGTGGACATTTACCACCACCACCATCATCATCATCAATTTAAAAATAAGCTTTTCGAATTAATCACATTGTTAGAATTAATTGGATGAATCTTTAATTTTTTGATACATAATATTTCATTTTTACAACTATCATCTAATTTATTGCTCTCGAAAATAAAGAAATTTTAATAATTATTTCAATGATAAGTAATACTTAATATATATAGTAGTTTTTTCTTCACTACTGGTTCACGGATACCCATGGTTAGTGGGTCCGCTACGTCTAGGATCGAACAATGCTAGGGTGGACCCCACCCTAAGGGGGTCACACCCCTCAGCCTATTTACTAACTTGATCCCAAGAGCTTTTGGGTTTCGACCCTGTGACCTCCCATTGGCAAGGCCTCGGCTTGACCGATTGAGCTAACCCTAGGGGCTGCTATATATATATGCAAGGTCTCGACTTGACCGATTGAGCTAACCCTTGGGGCTGCTAATAATATATATTATATATATATAATATATATATATATATTATATTATATATATATATATATAAATGATATATTGCTTTATATAATAATAAAATATTTTATTATAATGTGATAGTATGATATAAATGTGTGAAAATAAAATTACAATAATATTTTTAAAAAATTAATTATGTAAAATAAAACAAAATGTTAATATTATTTTTCAAAATAGATTATTATATAATAGTGGAGATATTGTCTTATATATTGTAAAAGAAAAATTACAAATAACAAAATATTTTTTAATTAAAAAAGAAAATAATAATAATAAGGTTAATATTGTATTTTCTCTTTATAACATATTTTATGTATCAAACCATTCTTTATGTGTAGCATCTCCTTTTTTATATAGGTTTCAAGATATGGATATCCGGTATTTAATTGAATTTTGATACCAAAAGTGCATAGGTGTCTAGTTTCCATTTGAGGCCATGGTATGATCACCATGAAAAGAAACACTCATAAAATCAATACCCATTTGCTCAAACATTGAATTTTCTACCATAAGAAGCTCAAGAAAGGGTGAACAACTAACCAACTTACATAAGAAGCTCAAGAAATGGTGAACAACTAACCAACTTACTTTTGATGATTTTTTACTTGCAAACTAATCTCTAACTATTTCCCTTATAGATACTCATGAAATCATTTACTTTCATCTTCCATTTATGAATATTTAACTATGTTTCTTTCTACATCAATTACATAGTTGTCCTTGACCTTATTTTCCTTCAATATGCATCAAGAAAAATCATCTTTCTAATGATTCCATGTGATAGTCCAATTCCCTACACTACATCAGGATTATGTTGTTTATTTTTTATGAAGTTATGTTATAACACTTTCATCTTACATAAAAATGCGATAATCATTATAACAAAATGTGTTATTTTAATAGAGAAATCAAAACAATAGATTATATAGGTAAGAATTGTTTATATGTATTTTTTTTTGGAGTTTCTAATAGATTTTTGGCCAGAGAAAAGGAATTGTGGTCAAATCTTGATTTGTGTTGTCTAAACTAGATTTGTTTATTACATATATGGATTTATCACCCTAAAACCCCCTAGGGCACTTGGATTATGACGAGTTCACCCATAAAACTTGTGATTTCAATGAATCCTTGCCAATTCTAACCAAATTAGATAGGAAAATAAGTCAGAAAACTTTTCACAAAATCTCACATATAGGCAAGACCAATTATATATATCAAATTTATATGTTCTACTATAATAATTAGAGTATATGAATATAAAATTATGGTGTAGTCTAGGTTATAAACATAATGATCTTTTCCACGATATTTTTCTTATTAATTTTAGCCAAAATCCTATAAATATTTTTAAAAATTTGAGTTTAAGTTGTTTAATTTGTAGAATTCAAGTGCCAAAGGGATTCTTCAGGTACTGAATCTATTTATGCATTTGAAAATATATTTTAAATAAAAAAATCACATTATAATTTTAAATTTTATGACCAAATTTAGGTAAAAAAGCTATTTTGTTTAGGAGTTAAACTACACCTAAAATCAAAACTAAAATCAATTATTTTATTGAAACTATTACAATTCCCAAAACAAATATTCTCTTTCATTTCTTTTCAAAATAAAAAAAAAATAAAAAATAAAAAATAATGTTCAACAATTGTTACGCCTAATAAATACAAATTCATTAACCTCATTGAGTCAAGAGACTCATTCTACAACCCAGTATAAGGAGATGTGTAATTTTGTCCATCCATATGTCCCCATTTAAAATAAAATTAAAAATTAAACATTATGTTCTAAATAGAAAATTAATGTTAGCTATAATAAAAGAATGAATAGAAGTAAAAAAATGTAGAAGTTAGAATGTTTATTTGGTCCTATATATACTTTATTTAGTATTCAAGAATACAATATAAACAAAGAAAACTAACATATTGCATTTTACACTCTAAAGAAGTTGGCACATCAAAAAATTTAATCCCTTTTTATTCATGTTAGATATATACTTAAAATAAGTCTATACTAGTTTACTTTAAAGTTAAAAATAACTATAACATTTTTAACACCTAATAAATAAATACAGACCATTAACTTCATTTTCTTTAAAATAAAGAATAACCATCCACAACTATTACCCGTGACAAATAAAAATAATAAATATAAATTTCATTTAATACATATTATATGTAATTTAAAAAATAATGATTGATAATAAATTAAAAAGTATGTTGCTTCATTGTTTTAAAAGCCATATTTCCTTAATATGTTTAGATCGTATTGAGGATAAGCTTGTATTTAGTTTTAAAATTAGCAAATAGTAAGTTAAAAGTATAAGGATTTTTTCATGAGTTTTAAGTATTAATTTAAGACTTATGTAATTAGTTTAGATTTATTTTAATTTAAGATTTATAATTTAGGGGTAATTTAATTGGTGACTAAAGTAATGTGAAATTGTGAAAATTGAAAGATCCAAGATTCAACTCTCCTCATTGTGATTTGATTTACGAAAAAAAGACATGCTTTAAACCCCCAAAATATTTACTAATAGAGAAAAATCAAATCTCTTTTCCCTATAAAAAAGATTTGATTCTTCTGGATGCTCAATAGATCCAAAATTAAAATAAATCTACATTATAATTATTAATTTTATGTTTTTATTTTATTTTAATTTTATTTTTATTTTTAGTTTTATGTAATTTGACCGATTAAAATGTTTTAATAATAATGATAATGATAATTATTAATTATTATATTATTTTTTAAATTTTAACTTTATTTTATTTTGGCCAAAGTCAACATTACAACATCTTGACCACTTTGACCCACTCTAGACTGAAAAACACCTCTCAATTTAATAAAATAATTTTAAAATTAAAATTTTGTTTTTTGGAGTTGGTTCTTTTTATGAAATATGTAAATCATTTAAAATTTAAGTTTTTCTTTTTTTTTGTAAGCTTGGAAAGACTACATCTTCATCATGTCCAATATATCAAATATATCAACCTGATCAGGGTAGGGAATTGAATCAGTGACTTCACACCAAGGAGTGCCTTAACATAGCACCCGATTACTCTCTATCCACCAGATCACTCTCCATCCAAGACCCCTAAACTTCAAAAGCTAAAGTTTATCTCCTTATAAATTATTCCATGTTGCCTATTTTTTTTAAATAATAATGATGAGTTAACTTACCTTTATTTATATAATTTTCTCTCCTTATATTTTTCCAATTTCTTTAGCCAAACATTTAATGTAATTAATTTTATGTTTCTAGAATGACTTTAGGTGTATGCTTTTTATTTTCCATGTTTATTTTTCCCAAATGTCATTGTCCAATTTTTTTTGTATATATAGATATTAATTTTGTTTCCCTAATCCTTTGGGATAAGCATGCCTTTTTTAATTTTGAAATATTGCAATCAATGTACCTAACTTATGATGCTCAAATTGGAATCCTTTAACTAAATATTTATGTGTGAAATTAGAGACTTGTAAACCACAATGCCCCATTTTCACTAACTTAGAAAGTCCTATTAACATAAACATCAATCTTAATGTTTATATATTTAATTTATAAAAATAAAATATCTTCATGGTTCTTTCTCACACCTTCATGAAACTACTTACTTAATAAATTTGTGTTATAAGATATTAATAAATACCTTTAATTTCATTACCTATTAACAAAAACTTCTCAAAATTCTTTAAAAACCCCTTTCCCATACATCATTCTTAAAAAACATAACCTCTAATTATTTTTAAGAAATATCCCCTATTGTTACCCAATATTCCTTTTTAAACCCTCTAATACCTATAAATTACCCCGCCCAATACTTACCATATATTAAATTTATTTCTTATAATTTTCAAGCCCCGGCTATAAATAAATACGGTAATCAACGAAATAAAGTCCCTGCAAATGAGACTGAGGAATCGATGTTATTTGAAAAAAAACTTTCAATGATTTTGTATAGCTTATTGCATGTGTTATAAAGTTAAGAATGAAGACAAGAGTATAGGATTTCAATGAAAATATTTTATTATTAGGAAGTTGAAAATGCCCTACATAGTTATCATGCGATATCTAATATTTTTTAGATTGAAAATTTTATTCGGTACAATTTAGGTTATAAATGTAAAATTAATTTCAAATTATTATAATTATTATGTTTAAAAGAGGTTTAAATTTTGTATTAATAAAAATTGGATTTTGGGTAAAATTTTTACAAAGATCAATTGCATTTTGTTTAATGGTATTTTCTGATGATTATTCTTTTAAAAAGTATCAAAATTATCGTCATTCTTACATATTCTAAAGTTATTACGACTATACATTCTATAAAAGGCTCTTAGGATCAAACAAAACTTGCAGAGAAGCACTAAAACAAAGCGTCGATCAAAAAAAGATCTCTAATCATCAATTTCATATGTTTCTAGGGTAATCTTCCCCATGGGTTGTCGAATCTTCTTTGTTGAAGCAGAGCCAGAGCTAGTACCATTTGGGATGAATTGAGAATTTCCAACAATGATATTTTCCAGTGTAGCCACCCGGGCATTGAAAGCCACAATATCGTCCCTTAAGGCATTCATAGAAGTTTCCATATCGCTGAGGTGACAAAGAATTTTCTCCTTCATTAATAGTTGAAATGACTTTTACAGTCAATAAGCCATGTAATCATATCTCTGACGGGCATCAAGGAGGGATTTTGCTGCATTCAAAACACGATCCAAGGTGTTGCTCTTCGAGCCAATGTTAGTGTAATTATGGTGCTCTAGCATAGTCAAGGACATCCACAAAGAACCTAAAATAACTCACCGCCCTTATGACACTCTTTGGGCATAAACCATACTTCATATCTTCTAACAAAATGCCAACAAACCATTAAATAACACTTGCCATTGAGCCATGGGTCTGATTGATACAAAAAATCCATTGCATAACCAAAATCCTTAGAAGTGTGGGAATCTAGAGTCGCCATTAACTTCAATTCAATGAATAGGGTATGTTCTGATGCATTCAAATAAATACCCACCCACTCCAACTGAAGGATGGACTAATGGTTGTATTGGATTGAGCTATTATAATTTATGATTAGTTTCCACTTGTGGCAAGGGATGTGCCACTAGGAGAGAAGTTAAAAATTTTCAACTAAGGGTAGACTGAAAACCTGGTCATCGATCCCATCAACTTATGAATTCGAACTAGGATGAGATTGAAATTCTTAGTGTAGGAACTTGGCCCTAGGAGCCATAAATTATTTTGGTGAGATATTGTCTCATCGATGATTGCATACCTTTTAGGTTTTTCCATATTTTAGTGAAAGGGTGATATTTTAAAATTTTCAAGTTTATAATGATTTTTCTTTGGCCTAAGGAAGAGCCCCTTTTTCCAACCTGTATGCTATCTCATTAAGATGCATATACACATATAAACTCTAGTTGCTCAAACTAAGAAGTAAGTAATGAAATCGTTTGCTGAATAGGAGTAATATCACCAGATTTTTCTCCTAATACTTAGCGAATAATAAGCAATGAGTCCTCACAAACAATTTCTTGGTCAACGATAGTTCAAGCCCTTTCCATAATGCTAAAAAATCAGCGTGATTGTTGTTCAAAATTCCAAGACCTCAAGAAAATTGGAACACAATTTCTTCCTCGAGGTTAATTAGATCCCCTCTCACTCCTGCGCCTCCCCCACCCCTCCCCTCATATTGCTTTGAGTAATTGAAAAATTACAGTTTTTTATATGTTTAGATTATTTTTTTTTGTTTTTTAATTAGAAAAAGGATTTCTGAAGAATTGGTGACTTTGAAACATCAACTACAAATGTTACATTAGATACAACTATTTCATAAATGCCACAATGGGCTAGTTACAACATGTCTCTCAAGATTTGAACCCATCCAATGAGATCCTTTGACTATTATATATTTAGATTATTGATCAACTTTTTAATAATACATTTTTAAATTTTATAGTTTACATACAATTATTTTTAATAATACATTTAAATTTGTTTTTGTGTTTGTTTTTTTTTAAGAGGATTTCTTTTTCTAACACCAAGAGTATATCCAACATCTTGTAAGCGACTTAGCAAGAGTTGAGACTCCACAAGGCTACTCCTTGAGGCTTATCACAAGGGGCCAAAGATATCCTACTATAAGATTTGAAACCAAGGAGAAGAGATAACATATTATTATACCAACCACTCAATCATCCCATGAAAAAACAACAAAAAATTTATGACAAAGTAAAAATCAAAAAACAAAAAAATAAAATGTATAACATAATAAAAACCAAAACAACCTACTTTAAAAAATCCACCTTCTAATTTTATTATAATAATCTAATATATTAATTTTACAAAAATAATAAAAATAATAAAAAAAATCAACAAAATTATAGCATATAATTATCATCTTGGAGGTCTTTTTTTGAGGAGGGTTTGCTCACAGGTCGCTCTCATCCTCCTCTCCCCCGACGGTTATGCTCTTGTTACCTCTCCAAGCTCATGTTTCGATCTCTACTACCCAGGGTTTACGTATTCGACTGTTAACGTTCTGATTGCTGTCAGTGTTGGTTTTCCATCAGCCAGCTGGTTTCGAGGTGGTTAGCCATTTTTTAGTGTAGTTGTTGGTATGGATGTTGACGAGGTGGATTATTCGGAGGATCCTCTGGAGGAAGGCTCCATCTGGCACTCCACATTTGCAACTCCTGAAGGTATGTTACATTACAACGAGGGTCTCTCTGGTAATTTTGTTGATTTCCCTTAGTCCTCTGGTCCTGTTCACACCACCTCTGTGTTGCCGGAAGAACCCTCATCTTGGTCACCTTTCGCCGTGTCATCCTCGACTACCCTGGGTTTTCTCTCGGACTACATTCACCCTTCTCCAGATATCACAGGTCCATCTGTGCCGCTGGGCCTCTCGTCTATTCCTCTGTCAGGAGCCCCGTCTGATGCCCCCCCCCCCGCTTGTCACCCCCCTCCTGTCCTCTGATCACTCCATCCCCTCGGGTAGCTTCTCCTCTATTCCCCCCCTTTTCAGAAGTCATTACTAATTTTCCCTCAAACCCTAACCCCCCACCTGAAGCTCCGGAAGAGGTGAGGGTTTCTGCAAACCCTAGCATCCCGCCCTCCCGTCCCCTAAAGAAGCAGAGGTGTTTTAAATCTCGGGCTGCAGACGTTATACTTCGGCTCGAAGAGGATATCTAGTGGGGGGACACGATGGATTATGATGATAGAGTTCTAGTAGGAAGAATCACAGGGAGAAGCTATTCGGTGGCCCGGCTAAAGACATGGGCCACAGAGAATTGGGGACAACACTTGGTTGACATCCCTTTTGTCTAGACCTTCGTTCATGGATGGTTTGCTTTACGCTTCGTAAGGGCCAACCATACGAGTTGGGTCCTCTCGTCTTTTTGGCATTTTGAGCATGCACCTATGCTCCTCAAGCGTTGGATGCCTCTTTTCAACCCAAAGACTGAGCAAATTGAGTCGGCCCAGTCTGGATTAGGCTTCCTGGCTTGCCTCTGCAATACTGGTCTGAGGACATTTTCCGGAAAATTGGGAATTCCTTGGGCACTTTCATGGAGTACGACAAGTCATATCAGACCATGGGCATGATGGCCTACGCAAGAATCCTTGTTCATTTGGATACCAGAGGAGGGCTTCAGGAATTCATCAGCATACAATGGAGATCCTTCACGCACAAACAACCACTGGATTATGAAGGTATCCCCTACTGCTGTAGAAGATGTCATCAAGTGGGTCATCTTTACAAGGCATGTCCCCTCTTAAAGAAGCATAAACAAGCCTCTCAAGATTTGGAACAGGCATCGCCAGCAAAACAACATCCTCCTCCTGCAACTGAGACCCAGACAGCGGAGCAGATCAAGACTTCGAATATGGTTGAAGCACCTCATGCACTAGCACAGAATAAGTGAGGCAAAACCACTTTTCGCCCTCCCTCCAAACCTCTGGCGCGCTCCAAGGCTTCAAAGGGTGACGTCTTCTCTTTGAGTATGTATCTTTCTTCTAATGTATCTACATCTCATCATTCTGCATCTTATTTATCGCTCTCTTCTCAGTTTCCCCCACAGGATTTGGTACCACCCTCCCCTCCCCACTGGCCTTTTCTTGGCCCCCCGGATCCCCCCCCCTTCCCCATCAGGCAGGACAATCCTTAATGTCCTGCTTCCTCCTGGTGCCTCTTCCTACTTACACCTCTTAATCCCTCTCCTCTACCCAAATCCCTTCTCTTCCACCAGCCTCCCCCTCGGTTAACTCTGCCCCGAGGTACTCCACCCGATCCAAAAGCAAAGAGAGAGAGCCAGATGTAGTCGGCCTAGATGTGGATTTCCCCCTGGTTACTCCCAGAGAAGTGAAAGGCAGACACTCTAGCCTTAACAAGGAAATTGCACAAGTTGGAGAAGAGGTTGTCCATGGCAAGCGGAAGACCACTGAAAGGGTTCTTAGAGTAAAGGATACCCTCCCCCCCTCCATGAAGTTTTTATTCTTCAGTTGTAGAGGGTTGGCTAGCCCTAAGAAAAAATTAGCCCTAAAACGACTATTTTTGTCTGAAATGGTTGATGTGATTTTCTTACAAGAAACCTTATGTATGGCAAACTCAATCATACCCCTTCTGCAATCATGGTTGCTGGACTGGAACTTCCATGCTCTGGATGCCACTGGGCAATCTAGGGGGGTCGCTATAGGTTTCAAGAACAAGACTATTGATATAAGGAACATCTGGGGTGGTGGTGGATTCATTAGAGCTGATATCTTTTCCAAGGACTTGGAAGCCAAAATAAGGGTTATAAATGTCTATGGCCCCTGTTAGAACAGGGAGATTTTTTGGAGAAGGCTTTTCAGCAACTCGCTCTTTTAGGCAGATAATGTTATCCTCGGTGGGGATCTGAACTTCTCCTTGGGCTTCATGGAATCATGGGGCCATATAGCGCAGATAGATCTACTATCTGATGTTTTGTGCATATGCTGGAGGATCATCACTCAATCGACATCCCATCTGCCAAGATCCAGCATACTTGGAAAAATAACCGCACAAGAAGACAAAGTCTGGCTAGGAGATTGGACCAATTCCTTTTTAAGGAGGCCTTCCATGCCCAACATTCCCACTCCAGGTAATGGGCAAGCAATGGTGGAATCTTGGACCATTGACCTATTTTTCTAGAATTATATGATAGCTCCCTCAAGATCACAGCTCCCTTCTAATTCAATTCAACTTGGCTGAGGGACCTCACCTATATCAAGCTGGTCACTGAATTCTGGCAATCCCACTCGATCTCAGAGGAGGCAGACACTGCAAAAGGTTTTGTCAGCAATCTTAGGGAACTAAAGGGCTTATCTAGAGAATGGGAGCACAAGAAGAGGGAACAGGAGGACATTAACTTAAAACAAGCAGAACAAGCCATCTCAACTATTGAAGATCAATCTGAAGGCACTTTTACCTCTCTGGAGCAAAAAGAGCATATCACTCTCCTAATAAAGCAGAGATCCCAAATTATTAAGGACAGAGAAGAAAGTTGGCTTCTCAAAAACAAAGCGATCTGGCTAAAGGAAGGAGATGAAAACATAAAGTTTTACCATCGTTTTCTAACAAGTGAAAGACTATTAACACCATTTGGGAACTCCAGAATGATTAGGGACAAGCAGTTAAAACCTCCAGAGAGTTGGCATCCTTAGCCAGCTCACACTTCAAATGTATTTACTCAGCCTCTGGAGAAGCCAACATTCTGGAGATCATGCATATAGCAGAACTCTTCCCTCGGTTTGTAGAGTTGGAGGAAGCAGAGGAACTTTCCAAGGAGGTAACATTGGGGGAATTAGAAGCCACCATCAAAGGTTTTCAAAAATATAAGAGCCTAGGGCCTGATGGTTGGACCATAGAATTCTACCTTGCTTTCTTCGACATTCTAGGGCATGATCTGCTTAAGGTTTTGGAGAACTGCCACATCTCTAGAAGGATGTCTCTAGCTATCAAGTCTACTTTCATCGCGCTCATTCCCAAATCCGACAAGCCTTCCTCCTTTAATGATTTCCGCCCCATCTCGTTGTGCAACTTCCTTTATAAAATAATGACCAAAATCATTGCAAACAGGCTCAAGCCCATCCTCTTGGCACATATCTCCCCTGAGCAATTTGCTTTCCTTCAGCATCGGTGAATCCATGAAGCCATTAGAACTGCACAAGAACTACTTCACTCAATGCACATAAGGAATATGAATGGTATGATCCTAAAGGTGGATTTATCTAAGGAATTTGATAGGGAAAATTGGCTATAGATTTGATTGCTGCTTACTCACATGGATTTCCCTTATATATACATCAAATGGATCATGAGCTATATTACCAATGTCTCATACAGTGTTCTTCTAAATGGTGCTCCTACTCCTTTCTTCTCAGCTGAGAGGGGTCTAAGGCAAGGATGTCCTCTCTCTCCCCTACTCTTCCTCCTCATCATGGAAGGCCTAAGCAGAATTATAGGGGATGAGCACAAAAGGGGTAGAATAGTGGGCATAAAGATCATGGACAACTGCTTCTTAACCCACTTACTGTTTGTGGATGATGTTCTTATTTTCTTGAATGACAGCATTGGCGACACCATTGCCCTACAGAATGTATTTGATCTCTTTCAGAAGGCAACATGCATGGTTATCAATGTACACAAGTCCACCTTGATAGCATCTGGCTGCTCCCAGATTGAAGTACAATATGCTCTTCGCTGGTTTCCATTTACCTTACATTCTCTGGAGGATGGGATGAAATACCTAGGGTTTAGGTTGAAGCCCCAGGGCTACAAAATTGAAGATTGGACCTGGCTCATCTCTAAGGTGGAAAAGCGCTTGAACATTTGGTTCAATAGATATCTTTCTCGAGCAAGCAGGCTAATCCCCATTAAAGCTGTTCTGGAAGCGACCCTGGTGTACTGGATGACTTTGGCATGGATCCCTAAGGGGATTCTCGCTAGGTTACAAAGCATTTGTAGCAGATTTCTATGGAAAGGAAACAAATAGGGAAGTCTCTTTGCCTAGGTAAAATGGGATACTATTGCAAGACCCAAGAGATGGGGGGGTTGGGTCATTAAAAAAATGGATATCTTCGCCAAAGCGTTGGTAGCAAAATTGGGTTGGCAGTTAATCACATCCTAAAGTCTCTGGACAAAGGTTGCCTATGCTAAGTATATCTCCCCTTCAAATATTATGGATTGGATCCGGCTGGACCATCGGAACAACAACGATTTCTCCATCAATTGGAAGGTGGTGTTAACCGCCGCCCCCCCCCCCCTCATTCGTGAAGGTTTAACATGGAGGATTCATGAGGGGAATGTAGTTCGTATTGGTGTTGACCCCTGGATTGGATGCGGGAATGCTCATAGGCTACCAGCTGAGGTGATTGGTCTTCTAGTGGATTAAGGCTATACACATGTCTGTCACATTGCTGACCCTTCAAACACTACACTCTTTCAGCAGGCCTGGAAATCGGCTCTGGACGTCCACCTTCTAGCCTACTCGCATCAGGCCTGGTATGGCTTTACAGAGGCTCTTACTCAAGCACATATTCGGATAACAGAAGGAGAGGATGAAATTGTGTGGGAACATGCAAAAAATGGAAAATATTTGCGTAAGGATGGGTGTCTGAAGCTCATGGAAGCTACAAAACCTGAGCATATAGAGCCTTGGTGGAAAGCCCTCTGGAAGCTAAAAGTGGTCCCCATATCGCATTTACTCATGTGGTCCATCCTTTTCAACAAAATCCTGATAGGTCAAAATTTGATGAAGCAATCTTTCCATGGACCTTTTTGGTGTCACCTTTGCAGAAGCAATGAGGAAAGTACTGAGCACCTTTTCTTGGACTGTTCTACCATCACTGAACAATGGGACAACATCCTGGCACATTACCCCTCGCTTCAGGGTTGGCGAGGGAGGACCCTACATGAGGCTTAACTTAGTTGGATCAACAGACACAGGAGAAAAGACAGGAACTTGCCCTTACTGATGTGCTGGGAATTTTGGACGGCAAGGAACTGGGCCATCTTTTACCACAGGGAACTCCACTGGCTCTCCATTAGAACCAGAATCATATCCGACTTTGATTCTCTACTTGAGGAAGTCTCTCAGCCTCACCCTAGGGACATTCAACCGGAACATATTGATAAATCAATACCTTGGGCCTAATTTGATGGATTAGCCCAAAAAGAGGGCTGTGGGGGGGGTTGGGGGGGAGGGCATTCTCTTCCTGAGAGAATCCCACTGTTTCAAAATCCAAATGAATCTGGGAAAAGGCACAAACAACTATGTTGATCTAGCCACCACCAAACATCTCCTCCACTTTGCTCTTGAAAAACAATGCACTCATCTCTAACTGTTTAGGGATTCCAAACTTCTTTGCAACCTGCTTAATAGAACATCTCATTGCTCTGCATTCTCATTGAGGTCCATTTTGGATGAGGCTCACAGACTTATAGCATCCTTTGATAACTTTCTTTGTCATCACATTTTCAGGGAGCGCAACTCAGGGGCAGACTTCCTATCAAAGGAGGCAACGCGCCGGTAAGAAGAGGATTGGTTAATAAAGGAAGAAATTGATGGAACCTTCCATCAGTATTATCACAGAACATTCATAGATCTACACATGCTTCAGGGGATATAAGCACTCTGTTTTATACTTTTTGATTTTCCTAGTATTATGTTATGTTGTTTACATTTCAGAACATATGGCTACAAAACTCTTTCCATATAGACAATTTTGACAGTTTTCAGTTAAAACTAATACATGACATTATAATTTTGAGACCTTCATGATTTCCCTGCATGGAGAATTCAATACTTTTGTTTTTTTTTGTTGTTTGTCGGCTAAAAACTGATAAGTGACAATAAATTTTGAGACTTTCATGATCTGCTTGCGTGGAGAATCCAACTTATTTTTGTTGTTGTTGTTTCGACAAACAGAATGGTGAGGCAAACCAGCCTCAATATGCATATGCTATGGCATCTACAGAATGTAATTTCTTAGCATTAATAGAAATTACGACTTTTTCCAAGAGAAAAAATTATCATCTTGTCTCATTATAAAATACAAACCACACACATTATTATAAGAAATGATCTCTAATTATTAGAGGGGATATATAGAGCCCATTTTCTCCCTCCATTTTTCAATAAAATACTTAATATAATGGCATTCACTTAATTTTCTTTAAAAGGAACTACAACCCTCAACAACTATCACCCATAAAATTTCATTTCCTTTGAGATTAAAGATAATCTAAACAACTATCACCCCTAATAAATATAAATATTGACAAATACATATTATATTTGGTTTTAAAATGAATAATAAATTAAAAAATATGCTACTTCATTATTTTAAACCCCATAATTTATTTTTTATTCATTTCATTAAAATTAAAAAAAATATAAATGTGTACTTATTTTTAAAACTAGTAACTAGTGAGTTAAAGGAATTGTTTACAACATAGTATGCACTTTCATCTTCGTTAAGAATCATTTTATAATGTTTTCATCCTCCTTAAGAGCCATTTTATAATGTCTGATATTCTCTATTTATTTTAAGATTTAAGATTTATATAATAGTATAAATTATGACATTTTAATGTTCAGTACGATATAGTGAAAGAGACATTTTTCTTACATCAATTTAAAAATATATATAAATATATATGTTTTATTGATAATTTTTTAATGTTTATATTTTAATATTTATTATAAATATATATTAAAATTTTTTATGATTATAAATTATTATTATTGGAGTTAATTTTTTTTTTTTTACATATAAGAAAATAAGAAAATACATTAACAATTTAAAATTTAGAAATATTTGATAAAAACAAAGTTTATTTTTTAATGGATTATTAATTTGGGTTATTTTATGTGGCTTAGTTTTCTTAATTAACACTATGATGAGATAATTTACATTAGCCAAACACAATGCTGTGTATCCATATTTTTTCTTTCCCATTTTTTTTTCCAGCTACTTATTAAGCCAAAAAAAATTAAAGTAATTACTTTCAGTTTTTTGTAGTTACTTTAAGTATATGTTTTGTTCTTTTAATAATTTTTTTTATAAGTCATTTTTTATTTTTCTTATATGTGGATATTAATTTTGGTTTCCTCATCCCTTATATGAAAACTATGCCTTTTTCAACCTTAAAATATTGCAACAAATGTAGCTTAATTACAATGCTCAAATTAGAATCCTTTAACCAAATATTCATAAGTGAAAATGGAAATTTCAACCTAACGTAAACTTCAATTCCCCACTTTCATCCATGAAATGTCCCTATTAACATGAACGTCAATCTTAATATTTATATATCAAATTTACAAAGTTCTTTGCTAGTATCTTCATAATTGTTCCTCATATTTTACATGAGATCACTATTAACTACTATAAACTTGTGTCACCGTCTTTTTTTTCTTATAATATATTAAAAAATATTTTTTATCTCACTAAAATTTTAAAAAAACACCCAAAATTTTCTTAATAACCCTCAATTTATTTCTAATAAATAATCTCTATTTATTAAAAAATATTCTCTTATCCCCCTCTTTTCACTAAATCTCTCTTTTCATATCCACTAATACCTAAAACTGTTTTTTCTTATAATTTTACATTATATTAATTCTATTTTTACGATTTTTTAAATCTAAATATAAAATATTAATTAATAAAATAAAATCTCTGACCAGACAACTAAGTTACTATTAAATAGTTTTAATAGCAGCTTGACGATACCATGTTATTGCCGATCCTTCTGACCATGACTTTGTAGGGCTTATTGTATGTATTATAAAGTTAAAAGTGAATGAAAGGGTTCAGGAGTTCAATAAAATACGTAAACATTGAATTAGCTATATAGAATCTAAATACTTACATTTTTCATTATTAGAAAGTTGAATATATATCTATATCTATATGTAACAAATTTTAAGTTATAAAATATTATTTTAAATAGTTAAAATTCTAATTTATTATATGTTTAGATTATTATTCGGTTTTTAATATATATATATATATATATATATATATATAATATTTGTTATTATTAAAAAATATTTTAGAGAAATTGTGTAATGAAGTTGGTAATTTATAAGTAATTCTTCTGTTATTATCTTAGAGGTAAAAACATTTGGACAAGGAATTATTGTTTCTTTTATATAATGATTGGAAATATATTAATTCAAAATTTGAGCATGAACTAAAAATTACATATAGTAACTTTGCGTAAGGAAGTTATTCTTTTTCTTGATAATGATATAAAAAAAAAACAGTTGCCAACAAGGGAAGGGAAAAACCCTAACTGTTTTCTTCTTCCTTTAGAAAACATGGGAAGGAGAGATCGGGCTGTTAAGGAACAGACGGGGAAAAGAAAAGGAAAAGGCATGTTATGTCTGGTGAGGATCAGATAACATGGCACAGTTGGTGCATTAGATTTGCTGAAGACAGTGGTCTGGAAAATATGCTTGGGGGGAGACTTGACTCTATTAATAAGTCTCGTGGACGGGAGGAAAGACAAGCAGAACACAGTTTCCCAAACCTGGAAGAGGTGGGAAAACAGTGAGAGCAGAAAACAGGTAAGTATGACTGTGGATTCCATCTTGTTCATTAAAGATTGTGTCATTAAGAAGCACTTCAGTAATAGTAAAAGATAATATAGATAAACTGATGTCAAAACAAAAGCTTAGCAGAAGCCTGTAAGAGAAAGAGTTATGGGTCTGTTCAGAAACAAGAATGATAAAACTTGATTAGGCCAGGGTAAGGGTTTTCTTGTTTAAGAAGTTTACAGGTGTCCGTGAAGACTCCTGTTACTCCTTAAACACAAAAAAAGGAAAAACTGGGAGATTGTAGATTGCATATAAAAGAAAATGCTATAAAGTAATGACCTCAGATTATTTGGTTATTTGAGAACCTTAAACCAAAACGGAAACGATATCATAAGAAAACATTAGAAAATAAAGATACATCTATACAGTTGAGAGTACCTGTGGAGGAAAAGCACAGAATAAAAATTTTTGTAATCGAGCATTCCCGAATTAGCAACTGTAACAATAATTATCCCATATATATATATATATATATATATATATATATATTATATATATATTATATAATATATATATTTATATATATATATATTATATATATATATATAACATTCAACAGGAATTGAGGGTTTTAATGCCACGGAGGTAGTCAGAACAAAGCCCACTCAATGCGGTAGAATCACATTGAAAACTATACGACTGGCGGAAAATGTCTAAACAAATTGCAAGAGTAGAAATAAAATCCTTATTTAACACATGCATGCACAGACAACCTCCATTAAGAGATAAATAGAATATATAAACCCTGACGGGCGAGTTCATTATAGTATAATGGACCAAACCAAATAATGAATACAGTCACGGTATATTATCACGGGTGTCGAATGAAAAGAAATACCAGAACATAAACCTTGAACAAAAATCATTCGCATATGATTTATTACTGTGCGATACATATATATGAATCAACCATTCAAATGTACCAAATACTTAACGAAGAAATAACTGTGCGAGTACTGAATGAAATAGTTTCAACAACCATCGCTATGCCGAGACCTGTAGGGAGAATCTTTAGAATGGTCCTAAAGATTCGAGACCCAGGCTCAGAATCACTCATTGCAGTGGAACCAAAGAATAAAACGCGGAAATACATATCAACCATGTTTGTATTAGCAAAAAGAAACTTCATACAAGAACGTGAAGTCGGGTAGAACTCGACCGGAAGATACAACAAAACCCTTAAACAAATCACATTTTAATATACATAAAATCTCGGCCAGCCAACTCATAATCAATCAGTACTGTGTTTATATTACAAACAGTTCATCCACTAGACGATTGTCCTTAAACATAACGAAAAACACTATGATATAAGCATCTGAGACTGATGAGGTTAGAAACCCCATCAAGGCAAAATCATAAACGACTCTCACAGCTGAGAACAAGCGTGTCAACCTCCGAAAATGTTAACAGAACCTGTCAAATAAATGAATATGGTTAAGCCGTGGAATTGACGACCTACGAATCGGTAGTTTGGTAACTAGATTTGGGTACACTCACCTGGATGGTTCATGGCATGCGAACCGAGATGACTACCCTTCCACTTTCAGCGTTGAACGGCTCCAACCCTATCAACCGCACGAGGAAACCAGTTAGTATTTCAATGTCTTATGTAACATTCTCAGAAATTACAGCTAAGGATTAAAGAATGGATTACCTACAGTATTAGCATAAGTCGAAAACGCTCGGCTCACCTTCGAAACATAAAGAATGATCAGGTAAACCCTGTAACAGCTCACCTCCGAGCGAAGAGGAAGGTGATTAAAACTCTGTAAACCCCACCGTCGATTTAAACAGGCAACAACGAAATAAACAAATACACTTTGTGCTCACCATGAACAGAACAACAAAGAGTAAGTCTCGATATTGGTTCGCCTCATACAGAATGGGCAAAGCAGAGCACTGTAAAAGCTCACCTGCAGAGGAGACGCGTTGGAGCCATTGCCGGAAGAGCTCTCTGGAAGCACGCGCATACAAAATGAAGTCTCAATCCTTCGAACGATGCCTTGTAAACAGGGCAAATGATCCTTACCATTCGTTCGAGCAGAACAAACAACCATGGTTGATCTCCCTCAAAATCCCGAGGAATGATTTACCTTACGGAAGGTGATAAATGTCAACTAAAATCCTGGGAGTGCCAGCGCCGAAAGGCAAGTGAACCTCGAGAGAGATTTCCACCTGTCACACCCTCGGGTAGTTGACATAAATAACTTTGGAAAAATCAACCATCAGGGTACTGTAGCATTAACGCATCATTTAAATCGTATTTCAAACAAAGGTAAGAGTAAGGCTCCTTACCATATTCGTGACATGATCATTGTAATCTTTCATGACATGATTAATGTAATGTGCCGATAAATGTAAATCCAACATACCCTTTTTACCATAGTATGTGGCACGATAATGATATTGTGCGGATAGTGTAATAATTAATTAATTTTTTTTTTTTACTGCCAGTATTTAGTTAATAAGGGTTGTGACATGTGGTATCAGAGCCCAGTTACAAAACTGAGGTCTCTGGGAAAATCAAATAAAGTTAGAAAAAATATGAATAACAGTGGGATACAGGAGTGTTATCAATGATAAAAAAAAATGTATACATCTAACCAGATACTTGCTACTAGTATGCTAATGTTTCTCATTGTTGTTGTTAACTTCATGATCAAAGGGGGAAACACAGGAATCCAAGGAACAGTAGCATGAGAAGGACAGATAGTGCATCTCGCAGATATGCAGTGGGACAAGGGGCACATGGTCCCGAAAACAATCCTGAGCTATGGGTACAACTTGGGGAAGAAGCCAGAGTTACGAACCAGGCAATTTTGGAAATAGTGCAAGAGCTTAAAAATGAGATGGCTCGCCTACGAGAAGACAATGCACGATTAACAATGGAGCAGGAAAGGATTTTAAAAAGTTTGTTTGATAGACAGAACCAACCGCCAGTTAATCCTAGTACGGAACAATAGAGAATGTCAGAAGAACAGAACCATCATATACCTCCGGAAAGGTCAGAAGAATAGGAGGAATGTTCTGACAATGCATTTGAGCAACAAACTTCAAAGAGACAAAAGATGGAGTTGCAAGGAGAGTTCCGCAAGATTAAGCCACCACACTTTGATGGAGAACAAGAAGAAGCAGCGAAAGCATGGCTAATTAACATGAATAAATATTTTCAGCTGTACGAGTATGACCATAACCTTAAAGCACGGTTGGCTATTTTTCAATTTCAAGGAAAAGCCACCCTATGGTGGGAAGAAGTCAAGATAGTAAAGGGAGTGACTGAGCAAACAATTACTTGGGAAAATTTTCAAAGGTACTTTAAGGAGAGATATTTAATTGAACGTTTCTACGATGAAAACGCAAGAGAATTCCATGATCTACGATTAGGACAGCAGACTATGGATGAATTTATCACCTGTTTCACCTCCTTGCTACGCTATGTGCCGTGTATACGAGAGGGAAAAGCAAAAGTACAACGATTTGTTAGCAGTCTACCACCATATATGTGGGAGAGGATTGAATTTGATAATCCAAAATCAATGGATGAAGCCATCCGTAAAGCCAAAATCTGTTATCAACAAAGTAAACAAAAAGGGCAGACTACTGGCAGAAAATGGAAAGAGAAAAAGGGCTTCAAGTCAGTCAACCATAACAAAGGGAATCGCAGTGGCAAGGGAAATGGCAAAGGATCAAATAGCAGAAGTATACCCAAAACTGCATCTAAATTTAAGATAACCAATGAATCCAGGGTCAACGAATAGCATGTAATATTGGACAGCGAAGGGGCAGCCAGACCCCAAGTATAGTGCTGGGGTTGTGGGCGACCACACTACGTTAAAAACTGTCCACAACGGAAGGAAGCGGAACATCTATCCCAAATCCAGGAAGCCTCAATAGTTAGCAAAGTTGGACGTAGCGTACCAAGAATTAACGCGGCTCTAGATGATCGACAGGCAGAATATCAACCAACCATGGTCGAATTCGAAGGTAAAATCTCAGACCTTACCATAGCTGTTTTAATTGACCCAGGGGTTACACTAAGTTATGTGAGTCCAAAGGTAGTAGAATGTTGTAAATTGCAGCCTGATAAATTCAAAAACCCATGGCTAGTACAGCTAGCTACGAGAGCCAAGAGGCGAGTAACAACAAAAATTAATGACTGTTCTTTCACCATAGTTGGACAACCAGTAATGGCCAATCTAAATGTACTCCCTCTCGATTCATACGATATTCTAATTGGTATGAATTGGGTTGAAAGACACTGGTCGTTAGTTGATTGTAAAACCAAGATTATTTATTATAGAGATCAGCAGGGAGCTAGAAAGGAGATGCAAGGAATTAAGCGACCCGTGTAGGTCCGACCAATAACTGCAACCAAACTAGCGATATGTATCTGAAAAGGGTGCCAAATTTATGCTATTCAAGTAGGCTATGCGGATTCCAAGGACAAAATAACTACCTTAGAGCATATTCCTATAATACAAGAATTTGCAGATGTATTTTCGGAAGAAATTCTCGGACTACCGCCAAAGAGGAATATAGAATTTACTATTGAATTGGTACCAGGTGCAGCCCCAGTATCACGAGCGCCCTATAGAATGAGTGTGCCTAAATTAACAAAATTGAAAATGCAACTGCAAGAATTACTAGATAAAAACTATATTCGACCAAGCGTGTCTCCTTGGGGAGCCCCAGTATTATTCGTCAAGAAAAAGGATGGAACTCTTCGGATGTGCATTGATTACCGATAGTTGAACAAACTGACCATCAAAAATAAATATCCATTACCACGGATTGACGAATTGTTTGATCAGGTGAGAGGTGCAACTATATTCTCTAAGATTGATTTGCGATCAGGTTACCATGAGATCCGAATTAAGGAGGAGGATATTGCTAAAACAGCTTTCAGGACAAGGTACGGTCATTATGAATTTGTAGTACTTTCTTTCGGGTTAACTAACGCCCCTGCAACTTTCATGTGCTTAATGAACAACATTTTTCATCGATACTTGGATCGATTTGTGCTGATATTTATTGATGATATATTAATATACTCCCGCACCGTTGAAGAGCACCAGGAACACCTTAGAATGGTGCTCCATAACCTCCGAGAGCACCAGTTATACGCTAAGTTTAGTAAGTGTGATTTTCTTTAAAGAAGAAATTCAGTATTTGGGTCACATAATCACCAAAGATGGGATCGCAATGGATCCAAAAAAGATAAAGGCCATCATGGAGTGGCCTGTACCAAGGGATGTAGCAGATATCCGGTCCTTTATGGGATTAGCCGGGTATTATAGGCGATTTGTTGAGGGATTCTCCAAAGTGGCTTTCCCTATCACCTCTTTGCAGAAAAAGGGGAAAGCATTCCAATGGACCCTAGAATGTCAAAGAAGCTTTGAACAATTGAAGCATCTGCTTACCTCAGCGCCTATTTTGAGTATAGCTGATCCTGACAAGGACTATGTCGTATGTACTGATGCAAGCAAGGAAGGATTGGGAGGCATATTAATGCAAGAAGGTAAAGTGATTGCGTATGAGTCAAGAAAATTAAAAGAGCATGAACAGAAATATTCTGCGTATGATTTGGAGTTGGTTGCGGTTATACATGCCTTAAAAATGTGGCGACATTACCTTTTGGGAAGGAAGTTTTTGTTGCTAACTGACCATCATAGTCTAACCAATTATTTTAGTCAGCCCACCTTAAATGCTAGGCAAGCTCGGTGGGTGGACTTTTTAAGTGATTTTGATTTTGATATTAAACATTTGCAGGGGAAGGAAAACCGAGTGGCAGATGCCTTAAGTCGAAAGGTACAAAACTTGTACGAAATCTCCCTCGGTAGTTGGAAAAGTTCTTTTTTGGAAATAATAAATAAATCAGCAGAGCAGGATGCTGAATACCAGCAAATAAAACAGCAATTACAACAGTCTAACAGTGAGAAAGACCAGCAAGAGTATGAGTTGGATGATGCAGGGATGCTGTAATACAAGAAAAGGTTGTATGTACCAAACCAAAGCAGTATTAAAAATCTGATATTGGATGAATTCCACACTAGCCACTATGTGGGTCATTCGGGCTATCAGAAAATGATCACTGCAATTCAGAAAAAATATTTTTGGCCAGGAATGAAGAAAAACGTGGCTGAGTACCTGGCTCGGTGTCTAGAATGCCAACAAATTAAAGCTGAACATCAGCACCCAGCAAGGTTACTGCAACCATTACCTATTCCAGAATGGAAATGGGAAACCATTTCCATGGAATTTATCACTGGATTACCTAAAACAAAGAAGAACAACGATTCCATTATGGTGGTAGTGGACAAGTTGAGTAAAGCTGCACATTTCATACCTGTGCAATCTACGTACAAGGCTGCACAGATCGCCCATATTTTCAGGCAGAATGTGTTCAAGTTACATGGGCTTCCAAAAACAATAATTTCGGATCGTGATGTGAAATTCACATCCACTTTTTGGAGAACATTATTTGCTGAATTAGGAACTCAGCTGAACTTTAGTACAACATACCATCCTCAAACTGACGGACAGACGGAACGGGTAAACCAAGTAGTTGAGGATATGTTAAGGGCTTACGTAATGCAGCAACCTATGTTGTGGGAAGATTATTTGCACCTGGTGGAATTCGCATATAACAATGGGTATCATACCTCAACCCAAATGAGTCCTTTCGAAGTTCTGTATGGCCGAAAATGTCGAACACCTTCGAGTTGGGGTGGACCAGAGGATAGGTTGAGTTTAGGCCCTGATATGCTTAAAGACATGGAAGACATGGTGAAAAGGGTATGTGCTAATTTGAAAGCTGCTCAAGACAGACAAAACAATTTTGCTGACCGGAAAAGAAGATTTAAAGAATACCAAGTTGGAGACCATGTTTACATCAAAATTCAAGCCAAAAAGAGTACTTTACAATGGAGCGGGTGTGCCAAATTGGCTCCCCGATACTGTGGACCTTTCCAAGTGTTGGAAAGAGTCGGACCAGTAGCGTACCAACTCGCCTTGCCAAGCCACATCCGGGTTCATAATGTGTTTCATGTTTCAGTATTAAAAAAATATGTCTATGACCCTAGACATGTGATTAGATGGCAAGATATTCAGGTTGGAGTTGTTGCGACAAAAAAAAAAGGAATCATTGTGTTTAAAAAAAAAAAATTGACTTAGAATATTGTATGATGTAGGTCGAACCGGAAGGAGAGGTCTTGGTCGAACCTCTGGGCATTCTAGACTGGAGAGAAGTGTAGCTGCGGAAACGAGTTATTACCCAAGTTAAGATACAATGGCGACACTTTGGGCCTAAGGAGGCCACTTGGGAAGATGAAACATTAATGAAGAGGACATATCCAGAACTGTTCGTGATCGAAAGACATCGGGACGATGTCCAGTCTCAGGGGGAGGAGATGTAATGACCCCGGTAATTTATAAGTAATTCTTCTGTTATTACCTTAGAGGTAAAAACATTTGGACAAGGAATTATTGCTTCTTTTATATAATGATTGGAAATGTATTAATTCAGAATTTGAGCATGAATTAAAAATTACATATAGTAACTTCGCGTAAGGAAGTTATTCTTTTTCTTGATAATGACATATAAAAAAACAGTTGCCAACAAGAGAAGGGAAAAACCCTAACTGTTTTCTTCTTCCTTTAGAAAACATAAGAAGGAGAGACCAGGCTGTTAAGGAACAGACGGGGAAAAGAAAAGGAAAAGGCATGTTATGTCTGGTGAGGATCAGATAACATGGCACAGTTGGTGCATTAGATTTGCTGAAGACAGTGGTCTGGAAAATATGCTTGGGGGAAGACTTGACTCTATTAATAAGTCTCGTGGACGGGAGGAAAGACAAGCAGAACACAGTTTCCCAAACCTGGAAGACGTGGGAAAACAGTGAGAGCAGAACACAGGTAAGTATGACTGTGGATTCCATCTTGTTCATTAAAGATTGTGTCATTAAGAAGCACTTCAGTAATAGTAAAAGATAATATAGATAAACTGATGTCAAAACAAAAGCTTAGCAGAAGCCTGTAAGAGAAAGAGTTATGGGTCTGTTCAGAAACAAGAATGATAAAACTTGATTAGGCCAGGGTAAGGGTTTTCTTGTTTAAGAAGTTTACAGGTGTCCGTGAAGACTCCTGTTACTCCTTAAACACAAAAAAAGGAAAAACTGGGAGATTGTAGATTGCATATAAAAGAAAATGCTATAAAGTAATGACCTCAGATTATTTGGTTATTTGAGAACCTTAAACCAAAACAGAAACGATATCATAAGAAAACATTAGAAAATAAAGATACATCTATACAGTTGAGAGTACCTGTGGAGGAAAAGCACAGGATAAAACTTTTTGTAATCGAGCATTCCCGAATTAGCAACTGTAACAATAATTATCCCATATTATATATATATATATATATATATTATATATATATATAATATATATATATATATATATAATATATATATATATATATATATATATATATATAATATATAATATATATATATATAAACATTCAAAGGAATTTAGGGTTTTAATGCCACGGAGGTAGTCAAAACAAAGCCACTCAATGCGGTAGAATCACATTGAAAACTATACCAGCTGGCGGAAAATGTCTAAACAAATTGCAAGAGTAGAATAAAATCCTTATTTAACACATGCATGCACAGGCAACCTCCATTAAGAGATAAATATAATATATAAACCCTGACGGGCGAGTTCATTATAGTATAATGGACCAAACCAAATAATGAATACAATCACGGTATATTATCACGGGTGCCGAATGAAAAGAAATATCGGAACATAAACCTTGAACAAAAATCATTCGCATATGATTTATTACTGTGCGATACATATATATGAATCAACCATTCAAATGTACCAAATACTTAACGAAGAAATAACTGTGCGAGTACTGAATGAAATAGTTTCAACAACCATCGCTATGCCGAGACCTGTAGGGAGAATCTGTAGAATGGTCCTAAAGATTCGAGACCCAGGCTCGAAATCACTCATTGCAGTGGAACCAAAGAATAAAACGCGGAAATACATATCAACCATGATTGTATTAGCAAAAAGAAGCTTCATACAAGAACGTGAAGTCGGGTAGAACCCGGCCGGAAGATACAACAAAACCCTGAAACAAATCACATTTTAATATACATAAAATCTCGGCCAGCCAACTCATAATCAATCAGTACTGTGTTTATATTACAAATAGTTCATCCACTGGACGATTGTCCTTAAACATAACGAAAAACACTATGATATAAGCATCTGAGACTGATGAGGTTAGAAACCCCATCAAGGCAAAATCATAAGCAACTCTCACAACCGAGAACAAGCGTGTCAACCTCCGAAAATGTTAACAAAACCTGTCAAATAAATGAATATGGTTAAGCCGTGGAACCGACGACCTACGAATCAGTAGTTTGGTAACCAGATTTGGGTACACTCACCTGGATGGTTCATGGCATGCGAACCGAGATGACTACCCTTCCACCTTCAGCGTTGAACGGCTCCAACCCTGTCAACCGCACCAGGAAACCAGTTAGTATTTCAATGTCTTATGTAACATTCTCAGAAATTACATCTAAGGATTAAAGAATGGATTACCTACAGTATTAGCATTAGTCGAAAACCCTCGGCTCGCCTTCGAAACAGAAAGAATGGTAAACCCTGTAACAGCTCACCTCCGAGCGAAGAGGAAGGTCATTAAAACTCTGTAAACCCCACCGTCGATTTAAACAGGCAACAACGAAATAAACAAATACACTCTATGCTCACCATGAACAGAACAACAAACAATAAGTCTCGGTATTGGTTCGCCTCATACAGAATGGGCAAAGCAGAGCACTGTAACAGCTCACCTGCAGAGGGGACGCATTGGAGCCATTGCTGGAAGAGCTCTCTGGAAGCACGCACATACAAAATGAAGTCTGAATCCTTTGAACGCTGCCTTGTAAACAAGGCAAATGATCCTTACCGTTCGATCGAGCAGAACGAACAACCATCGTTGATCTCCCTCAAAATCCCGAGGAATGATTTACCTTACGGAAGGTGATAAATGTCAACTACAATCCCGGGAGTGCCAACGCCGAAAGGCAAGTGAACCTCGAGAGAGAGTTCCACCTGTCACACCCTCGGGTAGTTGACATAAATAACTTTGGAAAAATCAACCATCAGGGTACTGTAGCATTAACGCATCATTTAAATCGTATTTCAAACAAAGGTAAGCGTAAGGCTCCTTACCATATTCGTGACATGATCATTGTAATCTTTCATGACATGATTAATGTAATGTGCCAATAAATGTAAATCCAACATACCCTTTTTACCATAGTATGTGGCACGATAATGATATCGTGCAGATAGTGTAATAATTTTTTTTTTTTTTTTTACTGCCAGTATTTAGTTAATAAGGGTTGTGACAAATTGATTATTAATTTGGATGATTTGTATTAGGTTTAAGTTAGCTAGAAATCATTTATAACTTAGCAAAAGTTAAAACAATTTATTTGGGAATATTTATTTTTTTTAATTTTATTATCAATAAATTAACATATTACATAGAAATGAAATTAAAAAAAAAATCACAAATAATTTTTTTAATTACTTAAATTAAATTTGAGTTATTAAAGAATTTAAATAATTTTAAAATGCATACTTCACTACTACATAATCGATTATCTATTGATTTTCAATAACATAAATTTTATAATAGTGCAACAATGCACATTTATATTCATTTAAAATTTTACAATGTTTGAAGCCAATACAACAATATTCATGGGCACTAAACTATTATAAGAATATTTGTCAAGGCATTATGGCTCATCATGTCATTAGTGGAGATTCAAACTTGACAATTAAAACGAAGTGTTGCAGTCCCTGCCACTCAAGTTAGAAATTGGGTTTTGAATTTTTTTTAAAGAAAAAAATATAGATCAGTGCTAAATTAATAGTGGTCAATAGGTGAATATAATCTTATAGTCTTGCTTTAGTAGGAACTAATAAATTTAGATTTAAAGTGGATAATTGCTTGCTTAGGCACAAGGACTTGCATAGATTTTGGTGGGTAGTAACCATTAGTAAGTCTACACATTTATAGTTTTACTCCTATATAAGTGTTTGAAGAAAATATAAATAATGGTGGGAATTAACTTCGTGTAGGTATATGTACATCTTCTTCCTAACCATTTTTTATGCAAAGACTTCCTTAAATTATGGTGCGAAGTAATTAATGGTAAATATGTGGTTTTGAGTATGAACTATTTTCAAAGATTTTTTATGCAAAGCTTAAAGATTAAAAATTCCACAATTATCTGAAATTGTGGTTTTGAGTATGAACTATTTTCAATTTTTTTTTATGCAAAGCTTAAAGATTAAAAATTCCACAAATATCTGAAATCATGCAGAAATATTACAACCATATCCATAAAATATAACATAAAATATGTGAGCTAGTTATCTACAAGTCATTATATTTTGCAAAAATTACAATAAAACCTTCAAATTATGGTCCAATTAAATGTTTGAAAATTTATTTTCTAATAATATTCAAAAATAAATATAAATTACACATTATAAATTACATTGGCCAATATTATATTAATAATGATCAACATACAAATCAGCCCATTTAAAACCTTAGTCTTCCCCCATCTTTTTCACTTTTTATATGACCCAACAACCTAGCTTTACCTTGAGAGTTGCCATTTCAAGTAGACCAAGCCGTTATAACGCTGAAGTTTGTGGGCTTTATAAGACCGTTACCTCAAAAACCCAACCCATGTATATCCTCATGATCCACCACCTCGACTTTCTACCGCCTCCGTTTGGCCTTGATTTCCCAAGGCCATTCTCTCTTATATCGCCTTTAGTTCCAATTCGAAAAACTTATTGTTCCATCATCCCAACTAGATCGATAGCTTTGTTGCAGGAGGTCTGAACCATAGGAACTACTAGCAAACATTTTCTAATCAAACAACATTTAATTTTATGGACTCTCCGTTTCACAAAGTTCATTTTAATGGTCTACGCTCTGATGTCAACTAAATTGTAGTTGGTGAAGATTGATAGGCATTGACTATTGTTTTCTAATCATGTAGTGATCATGAATGACAAACATTTGCATTTCCCTTTTTATTAAAGTTCATTTTATGGTCTATGCTCTGATGTCAACTAAATTGTAGTTGGCGAAGATTGATAGGCACTGACTATCTAATAATATAATAATCATAAATGACAAACATTTGCATTTCACTTTTTATTAATTTGATAAATAATTATAGTAATGAAATTGGGTAAATGAAAAAACATAATCACAAGTATAAAGATAATAATAATTTATTATTAAAAACTCTAATCAATAACCACGATAATATATCAACATCTTTAATTTGATTTTTAACTTTATAAAATAGTAAAATAGAAAATTAGTATGCAACATTCAATTAAAAAAGTCTAATATACATAACTATCAATCCAATTTTTTCTACATATTTATATTTTTACTCGTATATTTTCTTCCTGCAACTTGAATTCAACCCTAGACAATTTTCCCATGATAACAGTTCCATATCATTATTTAAAGTTAAAGGTGTACAAATAAACCATTGACAGTGCACAGCAATAGAAGTTTTGATCCGCTAAATATAGCATAACACTTCCCCCAATCTAGGCGGCCTGATTGGAAACCAAACTTTGAATAACAGCCGCACGAGAAACGCCTCCTAAAAAATCTTATGAACACAACACAGTCAAAAACAGCAACTAAACATCCATCAGGCTAATACAGCAATCTATTTGTTAGAAGCCTGATATAATCTCACATGTTTACAGACAATTACTATACTGTTCACTGAGAAAATTGCCACAGAAATAATTCAGCAGCTCTGCTATCATCATCGTCCAATTCATCTGAATTGAAAATTTGGTTGTCAGGCATATCATAAGGTGCAGGTGCATGAAGCAAGCCTTCGGCCATGTTTGTAAGAAATGCTTTCCAGTCACCCTTGGGAAAATCCTCGCTCTGATTACTATATGTCTCAATAACCTCTGCCTTTTCCTGCAGATCCATAGACTGAAGAGAAGTTTGAGAAGTAATGGGCGGGTTAACGAAGGCTGCAGCTGCTGCAGCTGCCTGTATATCTCTTGCTGAATTAGATGTGGGGCGAGGAAGATGATGGACAGTTTCCGGAAAATTGAGAAAAGCCGACTGGCCTTTCAAACAGAGAGCGGCCACGTCGTGTGCACGAGCCGCCATTTCTGGGGTGGAGAAGGAGCCGAGCCAGATGCGAGATTTCTTCTTGGGTTCTCTTATTTCTGATACCCACTTTCCCCATCTACGTTTCCTCACCCCTCTGTACACCGGATGCCGTGTTTCTCCACTTCCCTTAATCTTTCTCCCTTTCTCCACCCACCTTTCATTCGATTCTAATTGCTGTGCTGTATCATCTCTACCATTTACCTCCTCCATATTAACAACATCAGCTGTGCTGCTGCTAATTTGTTTTGTGGGTAAATCTGGAGTTACTGCCTCGGTTTGCCCTCCTTGATACGCTGCAGCCATTGGCCTCACCTCTTTGCCTGTTGGGAAGGATATGGGAAATTTTATTCAGGAGAACCCATTCACCGCCATTGCCATTTCCTGCAGCAGTGGAATGAGCAGGACTGAATTTTGTGAATGAGAGGACACCAGAAATGGTTGAAGTAGAGCCTGTTGCTCCCAAATGAGGTAATGTTGGACCTTTTAGGCAAAGGCTTTGTGGGGTTGCCTTTGTGATCTTTACTGCTGCTTAAGTGACAATGATATCTTCCAAGGAAATCACATCTCAAAGAGTTTTTGGACAATTAGCATTTCTACATATGGATGGTGGCTATCTATATTCAGAAGGCCCTCTGCTCTATGTGTGTAGAAAGGTCGGGAAAGTCGGATGTGAAAGCGATAGCGCATTCGAGCGATGAACATCATTCGTGCATGGATATCGATATGGAAAAAAATAATAAATCTTGCTGTTACATATATATGTATCAATTTATAATCATATTTTTCACACATGGTCAGGTCATAATAACAAAAGTGGTAAATCTGTCCTCCCAAGAATTAGATCCTGTAATCATTAACATCCTCAAAAAGTCTGGGATTTGCAGTTGTTCCAAAAACTTTTCCATCCAAAAAATGATATTCATCTCTCAACCTTTAAGAGTTTAAGCTACCAAAAAAAATGAGATTAAAATAGCAATAAAGATCACAATAGTAATTATGATAATAATAATTATTATATATATAAAATAATAATAATACAATAAATAAAATAATTATTCATAATTAAATTAAAATTATTATTTATTATTTTTATTATCATACTAATTTTTATGTCTTGAATATTAATTATAAATCATTTAGGCTAATTTTTTATTAATATAATTAAATTATTAACGATGATTCTTAATAATTATTTTAATATCAATTTTAATATAATAATAATTATTATTAATATCAATACATTTTAAATAATTTAAATATTAGTTTTTATTTTTCTACTTTTTATTTTATTATTTATTTATTTATTTTTATTTTTTTAAATGAGCTGAGCTAGTTCCCTATAAAAGCATCATGAGCCCTCTTCTTTTTTTATGCATATGATACAAATGCATGTCAGAACACTGATAGTCCTCACATCGAAGTGGTATTCTTCATCATCTCCATGGTCAACATAAGCAATAACAGCAGTTCCCGCAGGAATCGAAACCCTGGGAGGCGTGAAAACTAACCCGCCCAACCGCCACATCATGCACTTGAGTGCAATTTTAATATTAATACAAAACACTAATAATACTATTCATAAAATACCAAAATTTATTAATAAGAATTCGATTGTATAACATCATAATAAAAACTGTACTAACATATATTATATTTAATAGATATTAAAGATTAATACAATATACCAAGATTAATATT
>APFE031327040.1:152845-166032 GCA_000404065.3 Pinus taeda
TTTGTATAAAAGTTTCAACCATCAAAAAGTTAAATGAGCAAATTCTATATTTCAAGGATATTTGTGAAAAATAAATCAACATATAATTGTTAACTCCTTTTTCGTTACGGTGGGAGAAAAATATAAAATTTATTACTAAATATTGTTTTGTCAAACCCATTTTCGGTTATCCTAAATTTTGAAATTTCACATTTCAAAAATTGTGCCCCTGGTTTTCCTCTTCTCCATTTAATTTTAATTTTAGAACATAAATTACTATTACAATTTCTTAAATTTAAATAGTTTTTATTTCATTTTTCTCTAAATGATAGAAAACAAATTAAAGCTTTTAGGTCCTTGTTTTAGACTATCTTTATCATTTTATCAACGGAATTTTTATTTATTTTTATTCAATTAAAATTATTGTAAACATATTTTTTTATTCTATGTTCTTTACTAGATAATGCGAATTATGAGATGATTGGCATGTCTAACATGTGTTTTGAGTAACAATGACTCAAGGGAATCTAAGCATTCAAAATCACCTGCGAATCACACCTAACCTAGGCCACTCCATCTCTTACTTTTCCAATGAAATTTCAAACCAGTACCCTTAACACTACATAGTACCTTAATAAAACACCCTATCACTAGATGATCTAAACTTCGTGAGCTCACAATTTTCTATTTTTATAAAGAATTAGTCTTTGAATATATGTGATAAAGTATCTATATATTTAAATGTTTTTTTAGCAAATATTTTGAGAAATGTTTATCCCTCTATATTTTGATTTGGACAATTGAATCCTTTTATCTCTTCTATCCAATTAAAAAAAATGAAAACACAATTTTTTAAAATTTATGAAGAATTAATTTTAAAATAAACACACATTTTTCTAAATTTATGAAGAATTAATTTTAGAATATATGTACACCCACAATATTTTTTTGAAAAATATATATTGGAAAAAATATTTAGCTACTCACCTTTATTTAAAATATGTATTTAAAAAAACAAACAATTTTAAAATTTTGTAATTTTTTTCGAAACATAAATTTGGATAATGAAATGAAAAGAAATTAACACTCTTTTTTATACGAGCCGGTTAATTCCAATTAACACATTTTATATTATATTAGAAAAAGAAAATTTTAGAATTTTGTAATTTTTTTTCAAACATAAGATTTGGATATGAATGAAAAGAATAACACTCTTTTATACAGCTCGGGTTAATTCCAATTAACACATTTTATAACAATATTTAAGGAATTCAACCTACCGGAGTCCTCGAGCTTGTAATCATTTTGTTTCCATTAAAATCCTCCATACCTATGTTCTAACTTAAAAAATATGGTTGTAAGTAAAAGAGTTTATAATGGGTTGGTATAAGCTAGCCTTTTTTTCAAAACATTAATTTAAATGAAAATTTAGAAAAATAACAATTTATTCATTAGTATGGATTATTGGAAGTATGTGTTGAACTTATTAAAATAAAAAATGAAAGTAAGAAATTAATTTAACTTCTGAAATATATGATTTTTATATTTTTCAATTGGAGTTATTTTGGGTGATTGTACATAATGGTTATTATCTCTCCATCTAGATTCAATTCCCCGATATGACAATGAGAGATTGTTGTAATGGCTTTGTGTTTATGAATATTGTGGTATTAACCCTCACTTTTACCCTAGAGAGAGAGGATGATTTCCCCTTGAAAAGAAGAATATAATTTTTATCCATGAAACATTTGTATAAGTTCAAAAAATGCATGTTTCTATGAGAGTGGTATGCTACTTTTCCTTTAAAATATAATGCATATGTTCATGTTAAGGCATTGGTTTATTAATTAAGTTATAATTTTTTCATAAAGAAAAATGTACAAGTATAAATAATAAGTGGTTCTTAAATCCCACTATTTTTTCATATGTA
Organism: Pinus taeda; assembly: GCA_000404065.3. Classification (NCBI taxonomy): domain Eukaryota; kingdom Viridiplantae; phylum Streptophyta; class Pinopsida; order Pinales; family Pinaceae; genus Pinus; species Pinus taeda. Next base: position 154,755 of record APFE031327040.1, read on the forward strand.
AATATTGAAGCCTTAAATTTGCGAAGTCAAGTATGAAAAATGAGTTTACAATTCTAACACTTATAATCCAATGACGAATATTAAAGAGTTCAAGGGAAATTTAAATAACAATGTGACCTATATAGTTTGGAAGACAATTTGGATATCAAACCCATGAAAAGGAAATGAACAAACTCATAAAGCTAGACCATGGGTATAACAAAAAAGCCTTGAACTTCATAATTTTTTGTTTAAAAGTGAAGAAAGATGAGGTTAGGCTATTAATAGTCAAGGAAAAACTAAAAATCAAAATGAATTACAAATTAAACAACTTGTCCTATAAAAGAAAAATAGTTAGGTAAAATAATCGTATAATTCAACATAAAGATATGTTTACTTATGTTAACCTAAATTCTAATGACCATGAATATGACATACTTAAGAAACCTTTGAGCTTCTAGAAGGCCAACATGAATTAAAGGAATAAAAGAAAATTAAAATAGTGGTCAACCTAAAAGAAAAAAGAAAACCAACATACTAATATAAATAAGAAGAAAACTAACATTATTAAAATAAGAAAAAACTCTCATTAACTCTATAGTGAAACATTGTATTGGGAAATTCCTAAAATGTTACCAATTGAAAGAATTTGTCATATTTGTAACAATAAGAGGGTTGAAGATTAAAAACAATTTCTGTTAGATTATCTTGGGTGTACCAACATTAGATCACAATTTCAAAATATTTGTTGCAATGGAGACATTCCTAAATTTTAAACTAAATTTTTTTATGACGATTCAATATTTCTCTTATAACATTTTAAACACATAATAAAATTATAAGGCAAACCACGTAATGTGTCACCTTCCTTAAAGCTTATATAATCCAATAGAAGTTAACCACCACCGCCACCACACACACACACACACACGCACACACATGATGAAAATGTGAATCATATTTAAAAACATCATAAAAGATCAAAATAATAATGAATCGAAAAGATAAATGTGTTTTTGTTTAGTCCTAACCATCAGGTTCTCAATTTAATATTAAAATCTAAGAAACCATCTAACACATAAAGAAAAAAAATTCAATCCCAATTTCTTTTTTTGAATTCTCTTGAATGTACATGCATCATAAAAGCACACAAATACTTTAGGTATAAAATCATGGTATAGAAGTGATCCATAAACTACCATGAATATTCCACTAGACAGTTTGTTACAACAAATCAGATAAAACTATATTTAAAAATATGAAAATCTACACTATTAGTTTTTTATTTCTCTTTAGATTTTTGGTTATGTAGATTAATATTAATTGTGTATACATGCAAATTAGAATTATGCAAAAAATAGAGAACAACAAAATAAAAACTCACAAACCATGATTTGACACAAGATATGACTTGGGAAACCCTTTCAGGTGAAAACCCAATTGGAAGGTGAGGTCGCTCTGCTATTTTTCTATAAATGAAAAATGACTGTGAGTACAAAGAACTATATTTGTGCCTCGTAGGCTACTACACTACACACATCCTCTTTGTATGCTCTAGCTCCTTTCCCTCTTGGTTGTTTTTTCTCATCTATGGAATAAATGCACTTGAAAGAATAGAACCCCCTTTTCCTCGTAGTTCCTTAGTGATAACGTAGTCTGATAGCCTACTAGTGGTTAGGTTTGACTACCTCAATTCTTAACAAAAGGTATAATATGAACTCTTTTAGAGTCTTCTTAATCATAATCACGTGGCTAGCCAATTTTCCATGAATAATGGGGGTTGACGTGGCATCCTCTCGAATTATGGTGGTGAAATAGGAAGGTCAACTTATGACTACCATTACTTTTGCATACAGACTCTGATTGAGACAATTCTTGCATCATTGGAAATGTATTTTTGTGTAGAATACGAAAAATTGTGTGGCTATAAGGGAAGTATCATTCTTTGCTTTAGATAATTGCATTAACAAAAGTTTCTTCATTTATATATTGCATTCACCCCATATAATCATAACATCAATAACAATTATGTAGAAAGAATAATAACACCAACTATGCACTAGAATAATAAAAGGAACATTAGAAGAAAACCATGCACAAATAGAGACACCATGATTTGGTCGGAGACTAGGGAAAACCCCCACAAGAGGGGAAACCATTTCAAATTATTCTTCTTATTAGATTGTTATAAAGCATTCACTAAAGAGAGAGTAAAATGTTCCAATTCACCACTCACAAGACTATCCAACAAAACCAACCATATAAGATCCAAGAGATGAACCCAACAACAATACTCAACAGTATCAAAGTTCCAAGCCTGTAGTCAATGATAAAGATTTGCAGTCAACTGTCAAGAATACCCTAAACCCTAGTCGCATGGAGATAGTGACCATGTGTGTGGCTACAACACTGCAACCACATGGAGAAACCTATATGCATGCGGCTACAACTGATATTTCCATGTTCCAACCTTGTGGCTATAGATCATAAACCCTAACTTACACGTGCGAGCTTGAACCCTGCTATTTCGGACGTGTATGAACCAATTTTCTACAAACCAACTTTAGACTTGTGTGAGCCAATCCATAGAATAAAGAAGAAGAATGATTGATGATGATATCCAAATGAGGTTCACTTGACTTTATTTATGTGCTTCTAAGAATGCCCAATTTCTCTTTAGGGCCAACCTATCATTTTGAGAACATGTGGGTTTCTGTATTAAAAACACATTTTTCCTTAACCAAATTAAATGCTTCCAAGGGATAGGAGGGGTCTTTCTTGATAAGGAAGATTGTCTAAAGGAGGGAATTTTTCCCTGAGCTACCAAATTAACAAGCGACAAATTTTTACCTCCAAAAAATGTTGTTTGATGCCTAAACATGTTTTAGAAGGTTTGAGACCCAAATTTACCGAACTGGGCCTCACAAGTAAAAAGGGTCCCGTGAGTTGATTCCTTCACATTTTCTACTCTAAAAGCATCAAGGTAGATGAAAAACAATAGAATGATCGAATCAAATCACACCTCCCCATTTTGAGAGACTTTTGGTCCCCAAAAGATTCTATTGAATGAGGTGAGGATTTTTTTCCTACACCTTCTCTCATGTGTATCATGTAGCTTAAATTTCCTGGAAGTTGTCATTTCAACCCAATCTTCCAGAGGCCTTGTTACCCCTGTCTTGTAGTTCTAGACCTCCTTCACAGGATTATATCTTCTGTCAACTCTACCTAAGCATCTGGTGCCAAATCCTCCACAAAAGGTAGGACCTGTTCCTCTTCCTGATCTAGCATGAAGGCTCATAAAACTTCAAATTCTCCACATTCACAAGTGATTAAATCTGTATGTATGGGATAGACTATGTATCTAAGAATTATCTCCCACATTTCTCTAATATCTCAAAGGGACCATATCATAGAGCCTTGATTTTATTACTAAGATCTTGTAGCCTCTCCGTGTTCAACTATAACCATACTCTATATCCCACCTTGAATAACTTCTTTGTTCTATGTTGATCATTCCTAGCCTTGTATTTTCTCATGAATTATGCAATCTTTCTTGTACCTATATATGGAATTTCATGACCTTCTTAAAAAAAATTTAGTCGTTAAGGAATCCCCTGTATGATCCTCCCTAACTCCTCCTTACAGCCCATATTCAATAGCCAAATGTGAAGGAAGAAAATATCCAAAACAAGTTTCAAATGGGGACTTATGAGTATAAGTGTGGACTACTGCATGTTATAAGAGTGTTGTATATATAATAGATTTTTATCCTAGGTCTTCAAATGCTTTTGATTCTAACCCCTCAAAAGATGCACCAAAGTCCTAATGATTGCTTCCATTTTCCAATCTAACTGAGGATGGAATGTTGTATACCTCTTCAAATTTGTGTCCATCTTCTCCCACAATGTAGTCCAAAATGCACTGATAAATCTCGTGTTCCTGTCTAAAATGATGCTTCTTGGTATCCCAAAGTGCACCCAGACCTGTCCAAAGAACAAGTTTGTTACTTCTTTCCCATTGATGGTCTTCTTACAAGGCATTAAAACACACATATTGCTGAGATGGTCAACTACCACAAACATGTAGTCATGTCCCTTCCTGTTTGTTGGTAAACCTCCCACAAAGTCCATGGAAATTCTTTCCAAAGGTTGAATGGGTACATGTAAGGGATGATATAGACCTGATTTCATGTTACTATGCTTGTTGGTACAACAAACCATGCATCTTATTATGAATCTACCTAAGCGTTCTTGCATCTTGGGCTAATACACATGCCTTTGTAACTTGGTCACTATATTCCCTACACCAAGGTGCCTTACAACCTTGGAGGCTTGAGCCTCTTTAATGAGATACAAATGCTCACTTTTAGGAACACATAATTTATCTAACCTATAGAATAACTCAACATTAAGATGGTAGTCAATGACGTTGTCACCATCATGCACATGACTATGGTTCTACAATTGTTGAAACAACTCCTTGAAGTCCTCATCCCTTGAATATGCCTATATATGGATCTTGGGTGAATAGATCCACGTGCATCAAAGTTCCCAAATTTGAGATATTTGATGTGGGTGGGCTTGAAAGCATGTTGTCCAACTTGCTTATGCTTCCCTTCTTGTAATTGATCACTAAATGAAACTGTTGTAGAAACCCCGTCCACTTGTAATGCCTGGTCTATTGTAGCTTACTCTAGGCCTACAAGTATTGCAGTGGCTAGTGATATATGTAGAATATTCTCTCCTTTCCCATCAGAGAGTGCTTCCACTTCTTCACAGATTGCACCAAGACATAGAGCTCCTTGTCACATGTAGGGTAGTTAAGAACTACCCCATAATAAACTTCAGAATGGTAGCATACATTCCTTCCTCCTTGCATTAAAACCACTCCCATAGCATACCCACTCGCATTTGTATCCACTTTGAAGGGTTGTTGCAAGTTTTTTAATGCCATAACTGGTGCTTGAATAACCTTATTTTTTAGCTCCTTAAAGGCCCTTTGTTGATGCTTTTCCCACATGAAACTCTTGCCACTTGTTGTTATAGTGTGGAGTGGTGCTGCTACTGCTAAAAATGAGGGTATGAATTTCCTCAGCTACTGTGCTATCCCAATGAAACAGTTACTAACCTCAAAAACATTAGTAGGAACCAACCATTTTATGATGGCCTCCATCTTGGCAAGATCCATCTTCAACTCTCCTCCACTTATCACATACCCCATATACACCAAATATTGTTATGCAAACTCACACTTAAGATTTTCTAGCAGTTGGTGCTTCTTTAATGTCTCTGAAACCCATGTTAAATGTGCGATGTGCTCCTCCCAGGTAGCATTGTATACCAATATATAATCTAAATAGAAAATAGCAAATGAATCTATAAAAGGGCGTAGTATATCATTAATTAATGGTCTCATAAATATAGTTGGTGCATTGCATAGGCCAAATGGAATTATTAACCACTCATACAAACCTTTTTTGGTTTTGAAGGTAGTTTTCTAGGTATCTTCTTCTTTAACTCTAACTTGGTGATATCCAGACTTTAAGTCTAGTTTGGTGAAATATTTCACTTGATGAAACTGATCTAGCAAATCATCTATCCTAGGCAAGGGGTGCTTATTCTTGAGTGTGATTTTTTTTTTATCGTTTTATAATAAATACACATCCACCAAGTCCCGTCCTTATTTTCCACAATGATCATGGGTGACCCACATGGTGATGTACTCGGTCGAATGACACCCTATTCCAGCAGTTTTTTAACTTTTTATTCACCTCTCTTACCTATATAACAAACTTCTTGTATAACCTAATGTTCGGAAATGGGGAGTCTGGAAAAATTTAGATGTCGTGCTCCACTTTCGTCCTTGGTGGTAACCCTTTAGTCTCTAGGAAAACATCCCTATATGCTTATAACAACTCTTCCAGTTGTTGTTTATATTTGTTAGTACACCCCTCCAAGGATGCCTTTCCTCTTATAGAATCTTCTATAGACTATTTTTCTCTTAAAAATAGTAAAACATACTACTTAGTGGAACTAATCGATTTCTTGGCTTGGTTGACACTTACTAACAAAATTTTGACTTGCCTTTATGCGCGTTGAAGATGAACGATTTTCCATCCTTGACGAGTTAGTATTGGTTAGCTCTCCATGTGAATATCACATCTCACATGTATATGTAGGGAAGTCTAAACATGACTCCACATACATTAAGGGGAACTACATCTAGTTCTATTTCATCAATAAAATCAGCACTGATGGAAAATCTAACTTTGCATTTGTTTGTTGCCTTCAACTCTGCATCCTTATTTACCCATCCCAAGGGATACAAGCTTAGATGATTATGAACTTCCAATCCCAAATTTTCAACTAGCTCTACTACAGTGAGATTCTCCCGTGATCCTAAGTCAAACAAAGCATTAATCCTTGTTTTCTTGGGCCTGTATCTTTATGTGGAAGAGTTTTTTCATTTCCTTCTCTTCTTGTTGTTGAAGGCTATTTAGATTCACCTCCTTTTTCATTGACATAGAAGCAATATTCTCATCCACATCAAAGTTGCTTTCAACATGGTTTCTCAAATCGATGGTCAAGTGATTGTTCTTCTTATTGTCTTTCCTTTTGTTCTCCAAGTTAAGCTACAGATGAAACTTCCAACACTTCTCCTATGTATGGCCATCAATGTTGCAGTGGTTTCTAGGATCTTTGCATTGGTGTGTTATGGATGATGTAATTTTATATTTTCTCCCTTTCCACTTCTTCTTCCCCTTATTTGAAGCATCATGTTGCTCCTTTTACTTCGATCCACTTGATTCCCCTTTCTTCAGGCCTACATTCTCGAGGTATTGTGCTTGTACACAAGCCTTATCCACTGACCTGGGCTTGAATAACATCACTTTCTTTTGCAAATGACTATCCCCAAATAATTGAGGAGTACATCTGGGTACTTTGGGGAGATACTCAACATTATGGCCATGATTCTTATCTCTAGGGTGTACTCCTATATGCTCTTCCCCAGCTCTTGATTGAAGTAGTGCCACTGGATCCACTCGTCCTTTATAATACCCAATACGGTAAAATTATGACCTTATGAGGGTTTTTAGGTCTCCCACTTAGTCAGTAGAGTATCTCCCTCCAACCTCAAGGTCTTCATGTGGTTTTCCCACCAAGCTAGGGCATGGATCCCTAATTTTAGCCACACAAATGAAATCTTCTATTATTCCTCAAAATGATGGACATTGAAATACACTTCCAATTATTACAACCAAAGATTTAGCTTTAGACCATTGATCTCACCTTGGTATGGCTTGATATCAAACTTCACTTTCACTTTGAACAGGGGGTGTGAATGATTCACGACACATGAATTGGGTTGGTCTTTTTCGGGTCATTTCTTCTATTGATTCTCTATTTCTTCTCGATCTCCTGATCTCCCCTTTGATTTTTCATTTTCATTAAAACCCCCATCTTCTCCAAATATCCCAAACTTTTTGCTTAGGGTTGACATGAGGATATTTACATTATAGTTTATATCCACGACTTGTGCTTCCAGTTGCGAAAACTTCTCCTCTACAAGTTCAGAAGGGCTATTCACAAATTTGTCATCCATGACTAGGGTTTTATGACTTTTTGCTTAACTGATCTAGATCTCCTGCAAATATCTGTAATATACCTAAATAGTCCTACTTGAATACCAATATGATCTATAAAATACTATGGATATGAAATTGGACATTTGTCACAATAGATCTGATAAAACTATATTTATAAATTCGAGAATCTACATTATTAGGGTTTTATTTCTCTTTAAATTTTTGGATATGTAGATTACTGTTAATTAGGTGTGCACAAAAATTAGGTTTATGTAGAAAATAAACAAAAACGAAGTGAAAACTCACAAACCATTATTTGACACAAGATATGACCTGGGAAACCCTTTTGGGAGAAAACCTAGTTGGAAAGTGAGGTTGCTCTACTCTCTTTCTCTGAATATAAAATGGTTGTGAGTACAAAGAAGTATTACCTATGGCTTGTGGGCTACTACAATGCAAAAATCCTCGTTGTGTTCTCTATATCCTATCTCTCTCATCTATTTGTTCTCATCTATGGAACAAATGCACTCAAAAGAATAAAACCCCCTTTTCCTCGTAGTGGCCTCGTTATAACACAACATGATAGCATACTAGCGGCTAGGTTTGATCACCTCAAATCTTAATAAAAGTTACAATATGGACTCTTCTAGAGTATTATTCATCATAATCACGTGGCTATCCCCTTTTCCATGAATAATGGGGGCTGGCATGGCAACCTCTCGAATTATGTTGGCGAAAATAGGAAGGTCAACTTCTGAGTGACATAACATTTGCCTACAAACTCTGATTGAGGTGATCCTTGTACAATTGAGAAGATATTTGTGTGTAGAATATGAAAAAAGGTCCTTCATTGAAGCAACAAATTTTTACCCCCCAAAAACATCATTTGATGCCTCAAAATTCTCCTGGAAGGTTTGAGACCCTCACTCGCTAAACTGTGTCGCACGCATAAAAATGGTCCTATGAGTTGATTCCTCCACTATTTCTACTCTAAAAGAATCCATATAAATGACAAACAATATAATGATCCAATCCGGATGAAGTGTATGCACATTATTAAATTGTGCATACATTATTTATTTTGTAGGGTAAAAGGATCCTTCCATTAATAAAAATAAAATTACATATAGCTTGAATTTCCAAAAGAGGACTAAAATCTTTGAGATGCTTGAAACAAACAAGCTTGGTGCCAAGAAAACACTATAAAAAAACTACTGAATAACTTTAGAGAATGAGTTGGAAGAGAAGAATAATGAAATGGAAATATTGCATGATATGAATCAATAACATATGATGTGTGAAGAAAGTAAAAACTAGAAATATCCTTGAGGATTCAAGATTTGAAGGGGGAAATTCCTCTGATATTTTCATGACTTTCCACAAATTAAGTGTTTATTCACCATCTTCTTGGATCTGTGACTTATTTCTCTTATGACCATGTATTTTAGCTTCTTTGTCTTGCCAAGAGACCACCTTGAAATCCATCATTTGAACCTAAAGATTGTACTATGAGGAACTCAAGCCCAATTTCTTGCTTCAAGATAGGGCTTATACTGAATCCTAACCTCGTGAGCTAGCATATCCATCACATATTTTCCATGTTATGCTTTTGCAAGGGAAATCACTCATGGCTCATCTAGATCCATATCTTCTAGTAGCACTCCTGCTTCAACTTCTTCTAAAGGGGAGCTAATAATCTCTCATGGTAATGGATTTTATTAATGTTGTTCAAGAGATTTTTGCACAACCTCTATAGGGTTTTGGGATTTACTTCGATTGATTTCATGCTTGATTGAATGTTGTTTGGCTCTGGAGACTCCTTAAGAGAACAGATAGATTCAAACCTATTTTTAGATCTAGGGATTTGGTGAGGATTTTAGGTACTTTGGGACTCAGGTTTCTTCTTATTTGAGGGATTGTTTCTGGAATCAATGGGATCTTTCTGAGGAGGATTTTCTTCATATGTTTCGTTGGAATTCATGAAATATACCCTGATAAGATGCTTGCATTGATGATAACATGTACATCTATAGAGGGCTTCTTCATAATCTACAGCTTGCTTCCAAATACTATCTTGATTGTAAATATATATGGAGGCTGGAAGAGGCTGGGAGATATTCATATAAACATAGATTTGTTCATATGAAGAGAACCTCCCTCTCTTGGTATCCTCTGATACTTTGAAAAAGTTGTCGATGGCATTATTGATTCCTTCAAGGGTTTCCTCTTCCCAATATTCTTTGATGAGAGAGAAAAGACACACCTACACCATGGCTGCAACGAAATTTTCATTCTCCATAGTATACTGCTCCTTCCATAGTTGCATGAAAAGCCCTACATTGTTGAAAAAATATGACCCTCCTTCAAAAACTCACGATTTGTCTTCTAAGATATAGAAAATGATTGTAAAAGAACCCTTGACCCATAACTCCAAATCTAATTGACTTGGGGTTTCCATTTATTTTCGATCCACCTAATCAAAGCCTTTTTAGAGGGTCATAATCCAATAAATTTGTAGATGAGAGCATGATCCTGCATATATTAGATATATTCTCTGATTTGATAAGATTAACTTCAAATTTTGGATCTTGCTATTCTTTTGGTAGGCACCACCCTAGATTTCTAGCTTTCCATGACACAACTAGTAGAGGGTTCATTGTGAACCCATATACCCCACTTCATCTAGTTGCTCTATGAAAAGGATGTCGAATATGAAGAGAATTACAAAGAATACCAGTAGATCTAGACTCATTGTAAACTCCCAAAATAATCTGGCTAAAGGAGGGGTAGAACCCCCTTTCGCATAGCGAAGCATAAACAATTATGTAATAAAAAACCCTAAAATTTTTAGAACAAAACCACAAAATTAAATAAAAAAATATCATAAGTGTGGATGCATTATTAAATAAAACACTTTCATGAAATAATAACAACATAAAACTCCATCACTTTAATATTATGTTTTAAAAGAAAATATTTAAACTAAATGTTATTTTAATAAGTGTAGAACTTATTTTCCTCTCCTAGTCAGAGTAAATGTAGATCCATTTCTCTTATATAAAACTTCCTAATGATGCCTCATATACCACTTGAAAGTTGAAATGAAAAACTTGTATCAAGATTGAAAACTTGATTCCAAGTGCACGAGCCTAAAACTTCATTTTTATTAGGTTTTTTAACCATATTTTAAAATCTTAGGCTTATCACTTTTACCAAAAATTCTTAAAACTCCTATATAATGAGTCAATAAGACTTTCATGATATCTAAGTCCATTAAATGCGCACAAATCTTAATATTTTTCCTATACTATTTTCAAAATTCAAAAACATAATAATCTTTTAAAACATTCTAATATTTAGCAAAAACAATTTTCATATTTAACGATATCCTCTATTCATATTATTTAATAATAATAATAATAATATCTATTTTTAAGGTCACAGCCAAGCCAGACACCAAATTGGTGTATGAGACACCCTTGTTTGTGGGACAAGGGACCCACCTCCGCGCAACGATTTGACTGCTAAGAACAAGGGACCCACCTCCGCGCAACAATTTGACTGTTAAATCTACGAAGGCAAGGCATACATACTCTACCCCCTCTAGTTTGAACCTATAACCTCTTAAGAGGAAACACATGCTCTTAACCATTAAACCCACTCAAACTGTATTTTATAAAACATCCCAAAAACTCTTAAAATGCCATAATATAT
>APFE031327040.1:166733-198160 GCA_000404065.3 Pinus taeda
TGTGTAGCCATAATCACAAAATAATCTTATTAAAACATTCTAATATTTAACAAAAACAATTTTCATATTTAACAATAAAATTTTGAAAATAATCATATCCTCTGTTCATATTATTTATAAAACAACCCAAAAACATATCAATAACTCTTAAATTGTCATAATATTATATATATAAAGTGTTTAAAGCTATGGAACGATCCTGTGATGTTATCATGTTACTTTTAAAAACATTTTATTTTATGCAGCAATTGTGAAAGTTATCATGTTACCTACTCATACAAAATTCTTTTATAAAAAACATTTTATTCTATGCAGCAATTGTGAAAGTTATCACGTTAGGTACTTTTATCTTTTCCGTATCATCCATTGAAATTTGTGCAAATAAACCATTGAAGACCACAGAACGATAGAAATTTTTTAATTGTGCAAATAAACCATTAAAGACCACACAACGATATAAATTTTTTACTCAGAAAGATCACATGACTCTTCCAGACTATTTTGGCGGCTCATTGAAAACCAAACTCGAGTAAGCTACACTCGAGTAAGGGACTCATGAGAAATCATTAAATGATTCAGAAAGAAAGGAAATAATTCTTATGAGTACAATCCAGTCCATAAGTGTATCCAAATTCACCTGGAATTCATCTGGGTTAATCCAGTAACTCATATTCATTTGGGTTTCATATTAAATTTGGATTTATTATCATTTTTTTATGAAATATTTTTTTAAGAATGAAAAGAGATTTCATGCTTCTCCAGAGTGTATCCAAATTCATGTAGGTTTATCAAGTAATTTATATTCATCTGGCTTTCATATTAAATTTGGATTTATTATCAATTTTTTTTTATGAAATGTTTTTTAAGAGTGAAGAGATTCCATGTTTCTGGGCAGTGTATCCAAATGCATTTGGGTTTATCTAGTAATTCATATTTATCTGTGTTTCATATTAAATTTGGATTTATCATCAAATTTCTTATGGAGTAAATTTTTTTTTGAGTAAAAGAGATTTCATGCCTCTCCCCACTTGTAAATATGGAGATGTTTCATTTGGATTAATCATCAAATTTATTATGAGGTTAATTTTTTTTTGAGTGAAAAGAGATTCATACCTCTCTCCACTTGTAAATATAGAGATAAAATAGATCTAAGCTGATTTTATTCCATTTTTTATTTTATTTTCTTTAGATAAGTCAGAATGTTAAAGATTACATCCACTTGTGAAAATCATTTTATCTTATTTTATTTTGACCTAATCAAAATATTGTTAGAATAATGTAGAAATAGAAGTGTCTAGTAATATGATAGGTTTGTTGAGTTGTCTTATTAGATGTATGTACCAGATGTTCTAGAAGTCATTCATTTCCAGTGTAAGTGAGTTATATCTGAGTCATAGACTCTACCTTCCATGTTGTTATGTTGATTGAGTCTAGTGATCCCATCATTATATAATGAGACACATTATGATGTATGTGCATGGAGCATGGAGTTAGTGTGCAGGCTTAAGGCCTGAGTTAAGAATGTGTTCCATTGTGTCAACTTTGTGTTTTCTAATATGGTATCAGAGCCAAAGGGGGAGATCTAGAGAGATTCAGATCTAAGAGCTAGAAAGCCAAAATATGTGACTGTTGTAAGGTTGTTTAGTAAATTTGAGGTTGTTTGGTGTTAATAAATCTGTGCTTGTTGCTGGTAAAAAAAATTGTTGCTTTCATATACCCAAAACATTAGTCCAGAATCCGTGGAGGAGAGATCAGTGTTATTATAGAAAGCACGATCTAGATTTTTTTCATCTTGATGCATTTTTTTATTAGCTAAAATTTATGAGTGGACTTAGGTGTTTGCTATTGGTGGCCGAAGGTGTGGATGCTCTAAGTGTTTGGGCATGAGCCTAGTTTAATGAGAGTGCTACCAGATTGCATAATCTGCGAAAAGGAGATCTGTTGCCTTATTTTGCATTGAGATCTGTTGTAGTATTTGGCATTGTGATCTGTTGAAGAGCCAAGAGCCACGAACTAGAGGCATAAGAGTTCTTCCAGTCAGCGCAGAAGGAGGATTTTTTTTTTTTTTTCGTAAGGTGTGAAAGCATCGGATCAATGAATTTACTTCGTCACTGGTTTTAAACCAAACGAGTAGTTGTAATGTGTAATCCTTCTCGTTGTAGTTTGATCGAAGGAAAGTGTGGCTGGTGTGTGTGCTGGGTGGAGAGGGTCGCTGTCAAACGTAAGGACAGAGAGACTTAGATTGTTGTTGTGTTAAGTGTTGTGTTGTGCCCCCAACACGAAAGATCCAAAAGCCGTTGTGTGGTGCATGGATTTTCTGAGAACACAAGGATAGAGATCTGCAAAATTGAGGCTCGTTGGTGAGAGACCTTGTGTATTAAAGTTGTGCATGCAGTGTGGAAGAGAGATATATATATTTTCTTGTTTTCATCTTCTCTTTTTTTCTTTTTTTTTTTTTGGAGATTATGTGTGATACGTCGTTGAAGGGGCCGGTCCACGTGTATGCATAGTGGCCAAGGAAGCTTGAGAAGCCATTGGCAAGTAGAAGGTGCAATCTTTTTGTATAGCATTGAATGTGTGAGTTAAGCAAGTTGTGTTGAGTTAATCTGTTTTTTATGCAAAGTTTAATTATTCTACAAATATCTGAAATCATGCATAAATATTACAACTATATTCATAAAATATGACATAAAATATGTGAACTAGTTATCTACAAGTCATTGTATTTTGTAAAAATTACAATAAAACCTTCAAATTATGGTCCAACTAAATATTTAAAAATTTATTTTCTAATAATATTCAAAAATAAATATAAATTAAACATTATAAATTACATTGACCAATATTATATTAATAATGATCAACATACAAATCAGCCCATTACTAATTTTTCTTTAAAAAACTGCTAACAAACATTTGCTAATCAAACAACATTTACTTTTATGGACTCTCCGGTTCACAAAGTTCATTTTTATGGTCTACGCTCTGATGTCAACTAAATTGTTGTTGGTGAAGATTGATAGGCATTGACTGATGTTTTTTAATAATATAATAATCATGGCTGACAAACATTTGCATTTCCCTTTTTTATTAAAGTTCATTTTATGGTCTATGCTCTGATGTCAACTAAATTGTAGTTGGCGAAGATTGATAGGCATTGACTATTGTTTTGTAATAATAATAATCATAAATGACAACATTTGCATTTCACTTTTTATTAATTTGATAATAATTATAATAATAAATTGGGTAGATGAAAAAATAATCACAAGTATAAAGAAAAAAAATTATTATTAAAAACTCTAATCATTAATAACCGCGATAATATATCAACATCTTTAATTTGATTTTTAACTTTATAAAATGGTAAATTAGTATGCAAACATTCAATTAAAAAAAACTAATATACATAACTACCAATCCAATTTTTTTCTACATACTTCAATTTTTACTCGTATATTTTTTTCCTGTAACCTGAGTTTTCCCATGCTAACAGTTCCATATCATTCATTTAAAGTTAAAGGTGTACAAATAAACCATTCGACAGTGCACAGCGATAGAAGTTTTGATCCGCTAAAAATAGCATAAGACTCCCCCCCATCTAGGCGGCCTGATTGAAAACCAAACTTTGAATAACAGCCAATTGAGAAACGCTTCCTAAAAAATCTTATGAACACAACACAGTAAAAAACAGTAACTAAACATCCATCAGGCTAACACAGCAATCTATGAGTTAGAAGCCTGATATAATCTCACATGTTTACAGAAAATTACTATATTGTTCACTGAGAAAATTGCCACAGAAATAATTCAGCAGCTCTGCTATCATCATCGTCCAATTCATCTGAATTGAAAATTTGGTTGTCAGGCATATCATAAGGTGCAGGTGCATGAAGCAAGCCTTCGGCCATGTTTGCAAGAAATGCTGTCCAGTCACCCTTGGGAAAATCCTCGCTCTGATTAGTATATGTCTCAATAACCTCTGTCTTTTCCTGCAGATCCATAGACTGAAGAGAAGTTTGAGAAGTAATGGGCGGGTTAACGAAGGCTGCAGCCGCTGCAGCTGCCTGTATATCTCTCGCTGAATTAGATGTGGGGCGAGGAAGATGATGGACAGTTTCCGGAAAATTGAGAAAAGCCGACTGGCCTTTCAAACAGAGAGCGGCCACGTCGTGTGCACGAGCCGCCATTTCTGGGGTGGAGAAGGAGCCGAGCCAGATGCGAGATTTCTTCTTGGGTTCTCTTATTTCTGATACCCACTTTCCCCATCTACGTTTCCTCACCCCTCTGTACACAGGATGCCGTGTTTCTCCACTTCCCTTAATCTTTCTCCCTTTCTCCACCCACCTTTCATTCGATTCTGATTGCTGTGCTGTATCATCTCTATCATTTACCTCCTCCATATTAACAACATCAGCTGTGCTGCTGCTAATTTGTTTTGTGGGCAAATCTGGAGCTACTGCCTCGGTTTGCCATCCTTGATACGCTGCAGCCATTGGCCTCACCTCTTTGCCCGTTGGGAAGGATATGGGAAATTTTATTCAGGAGAACCCATTCACCGCCATTGCCATTTCCTGCAGCAGTGGAATGAGCAGGACTGAATTTTGTGAATGAGAGGACACCAGAAATGGTTGAAGTAGAGCCTGTTGCTCCCAAATGAGGTAATGTTGGACCTTTTAAGCAAAGGCTTTGTGGGGCTGCCTTTGTGATCTTTACTGCTGCTTAAGTGACAATGATATCTTCCAAGGAAATCACATCTCAAAGAGTTTTTGGCCAATTAGCATTTCTACATATGAATGGTGGCTATCTATATTTAGAAGGCCCTCTGCTCTATGTGTGTAGAAAGGACGGGAAAGTCGGATGTGAAAGCGATAGCGCATTCGAGCGATGAACATCATTAGTGCATGGATATCGATATGGGAAAAAAATAATAAATCTCGCTGTTACATATATATATGTATCAATTTATAATCATATTTTTTACACATGGTCAGGTCATAATAACAAAAGTGGTAAAACTGTCCTCCCAATTAGATCATGTAGTCATTAACATCCTCAAAAGGTTTGGGATTTGCATTTGTTCCCAAAAACTTTCTCATTGAAAAAATGATATTCATCTAAATACAGAAAAAAAACATTTAGTCTTAACCTTTAAAAGTTTAAGCTACCAAAAAAATAGATTAAAAGACCAAAAGGTTTGGGATTTGCAGTTGTTCCCAAAAACTTTTTCATTGAAAAAATGATATTCATTTAAATACAGAAAAAAAACATTTAGTGTTAACCTTTAAAAGTTTAAGCTACCAAAAAAATAGATTAAAAGACCAATAAAGATCACAATAGTAATTATGATAATAATTATTACATTATCATATATATAATAATATAAAAATAAATTAATTAATTAAATTAAAAATTTACTATTTTATTTTATTATCAATATTAATTTTTATGTATTGATATTAATTATAAATCATTAAAGCTAATTTATTTATTAATTATTAATTATAACCATGATTTTTTAATAAATTATTTTAATATTCAATTTTATTATAAATAATAATAATTATTAATATCAATCCATTTTAAAATAATTTTAATATTAGTTTTTATTTTTTATTTTATTTTTTATTTATTTATTTATTTTTATTTTTTTAAATGAGCTGAGCTAGTTCCCTATAAAAGCATCATGAGCCCTCTTCTTTTTTTATGCATATGATACAAATGCATGTCAGAACACTGATAGTCCTCACATCGAAGTGGTATTCTTCATCATCTCCATGGTCAACATAAGCAATAACAGCAGTTCCCGCAGGAATCGAAACCCTGGGAGGCGTGAAAACTAACCCGCCCAACCGCCACATCATGCACTTGAGTGCAATTTTAATATTAATACAAAACACTAATAATACTATTCATAAAATACCAAAATTTATTAATAAGAATTCGATTGTATAACATCATAATAAAAACTGTACTAACATATATTATATATTATATTTAATAAATATAAATATTAATACAAATATACCAGATTAAATTATTAATAATACTTAATAAATAATAATAATAATATATTATTATTATTATTATATATTAATAATAATTATTATTATTAATAATAATATTTACAGTGAATATAATAATAATTATTATATTAAATTATAGGGAACTAATTAGTAAAATATATTATATTAGTAATAATTCTAATTTATAATAATCAGAATTAAAATTGTACTCACATACATTATATTATATAAATATTAAATATTATATATGATAAATATTAAAATATATTACAATATACTAGGATTATTATTATTAATAATATTAATTATGATCAATTTTAATATTATTAATACTAATTATTATTATTAATTATATTAATAATAATAATAATGATTATTATTATTAATATTGTTTTTTTGTAAGCTGAGTGGTGCCATATTCTATTAACAAAACGGATACATTACATAGCTAGGGTGGTCTCAACCTGCCCCGAAGGGAAACCGAGTTTATTGACCACCTGTAGTTTTTCACAGCTGCCCAAAAATAGAATACTTTAAACTTGTCTTTCCATGCCTTATACACTATATCTATACTCCTGTTACTACCTACAAACAACTGCATATATATAAAAACATAAGGGCCAAACATGGCTAAAACATAAACAAAATAATGAGAGTTCCTTCATTCATCATGGACATGCCTTGAATTACTGGTTCTCTGGATTCCCTTGCTGTTTTTTCTCCTTCTTGACCAGCACCCCGCTTGCCTCAAGTTGCTGCTGCAGGTCCTCGAGCAGTTTATCTTGCATCAGCAGAGTGATTATTATGTTCTTCAATTCTTTCTTTAAATTCGGGATGCCCTGAGACAGTTCAGCCATCTCCATTGCTATCTGTTCCATGGCTTTAGCCATGAGCCTTTTCATGACCCAGTACAAATGTAGGGACTGTTTGTAGAGCGTCATTCTTCCTCTGGTGTGCCCAGGGTCAGGCAGGAGGTCAGTCCAATCTTCCATCTCATCTTCTGACTGGGCCTGGATAGCTTCTTCCTCCCAATGCTCAATAATTCTTTTGATTTTTGGGTTTGATTTCTCTCTATACTCCTTCTCTGCTATCCATACTCTGTTTCCTATTGTTTGTCTGGTCTGTCGGGTCCCTTCATGCATCCCTGTCTCCGTTTCTTCATCTTTGCTGGGGCTGCATTGTCGACCTCGTCGGCTGCGACCGGCCGCAATATCGCGCCCTCTCCGACCACCTCTGCCCCTACGGCCTCTCCCTCTCCTGTTTCGACCCCTGCCCCTTCTTGCGCTGTTAGACGGGCTCCCTCCATCATCTTCACCGCTCCCGGTTGCTGATTCGTTACGGCCCTTTCGCCTTATCTCCTGCCTAGAGTCCTCTCGACCCTCTAGCCTATCCTCACTCTCCCCTTCCGATACTTCATACATAGGGATGCCCTAAGGTGCAGTCCGCCATCTTCCTCTTCCCCTTTCTGTCCTCCTCTTTCCTGCCCTGGTCAACCTCAAAAACACTGCTCCGCATCCAGCGCTGGCCTCTCTGGCTCCCTTCAGCTTCCATGTTATCCTTTCGTCTTCGGCTCCACTCACCGCGAGCTCGATTGACAGGGCTGTGCGTCTCCTTGGCGCTGTAGCTTCGCTCTGCGTGACCCAGACAGTTTCCGCTGCAGACCTTCTCCCTCGGGCTAGCTCGCCACCCTCGCTTCGTTACAATGCTCCTCTGCATGCCTGTTCTCATTATGTTTTGGCGCTGTATACTCTTCCGGATCCCGACGCCATCATGTCTCCACCTCTTCTCTGCCCTCGGCTCTGCCTTCCTGTCTTGTCCACCGACTTGCCGTGCTGCTCCACTTACCAACCCGCCGCACCTTTCACCTGTGACAATAGTCACTGCACTTTCCTGTTTCATCCGCCGCCGGTACATCATTCCATCCTCTCCACGTCACTCAACCCGATTGGTAGATTATTATTATAATAATAATATTACAATTAATATTAATAATTAATTATTTTATTAAATTAAAAAAGTAACTAATTAAAATGTATTATAATTGATTAATTAAAATTAATATTAATTTTAATAATAATCAACATAATAATATTATATTAATTTAAATCAATTAATTAGCTTAAAAAATTAATAATAATAATAATAATAATAATAAGTAAATAAATAATTAAAATTATTATCTAAAAATGAGAGCCGACATTCATCTTTATTTAATCTCTTAAATTAGTTTTTTTTTTTCTATCAAACATTCAAATAGTCTTGATGATGGATCTGGTTGAAATTTAAAACGTTGACAAAAAATAGTTTTTATTGTGAATTCTCCTGTAACTAAATCAGAATAATTCAATGTAATTCAAAATAATAAGCTATAGATTAAATCTCAGTGTTACATATATATGTATCAATTTATAATCCTATTTCTCACACATGATCATAATAACAATAATTCAATGTATAACAAAGTGGATGTTGTTGTTCGTGGAGGTAGCTTAGGTAGTACGGATTGCTACACTGAACCACATAACATCGATATTAAAGTTAAAAATTATTTAAAATATTTTAATTGTATTATAAATATATGATTAATTAAATTTATAATTCGTTTATATATAAAAATAAATATTTTATTTTAATATATTTAATATTGGATTCACTAGGTTTATGTTTAATAATATGTAAGAATGTTGGGATTTTTACCTTAAGCTTTGATATGAGAGTGAATAATTCCTCACATAAAATATATAAATACTTTTTTTTATTAAAAAAAATTGAATAATATAGTATTAATATAACATTGAAATTTATAAATACAAGATAATTAATTAAAAATTCAAATAATATAATATTAAATACATAAATATGAAATAATTATTAAAAAAAATAATTGTTTATATAATTTTATTTAATGGTAATATTAACAAAAAAATATTTGAAAATAAATTAATGATAATGATGATGATTAACGTCCACTAAGGCCAATATGGTTTATCAAATTTCAAGAGAAGAGAGTCTAATTGTCATTCTTCAAAATCTTGTTTCTGTGAACAAAGAGGGAAAGAAGCGTTCCAAGATCGCTATAGTTGGGCTTACTTAATAATTCAAGAAGATTGGAGGTGTGGCTGATGAAAATGAATTGAGAGCGGATGTGGGCAAGAGCCGAGTAGCCTAAAAGGAAGTGTTTTTCATCTTCCACTTTATTAGTATCACAGATCTGACACATTCTATTGTCCCAGGGAGTCTTAGGAGTAGACCACCGCCCCGTCCCACTTCGAAACTCATGAGAGTTAGTTCTAATCCTAGCGATATTCATTTTCTTCTTGGTGCTAGTCAACATAGAGAGATAATTCTGGTTATTGAGGGTGGGGTTGATCACCTCATTATAGTACCTTAGCTTCCTTTTACCCTCTAGCTCTGTAGAATCCCACATCTTCTCCTTAAAACTGGAGGTAATAGTATCTTTGATATTGTCATTGCTTCTCATGATGATCTCCTCCTTAATCCCCCAAAGGTTGAGCTAAGATTGAGCATCCTAATGTCACCCGCGCTTGAGGCACAAGTGGGGGTTTTGACTAAAGTTAGAAGTGATTTTTGGGAGCCTCCTGGATTCCATATTGTGAAGCTTCTTCTTATACATCAAATATCTAAACATAACCACACTCTTAATGGGGAACATACCAACTTTGATCAAGAGGATAGGATAGGGAGTATTTCCCTTGATCTTGAGGTTATAGGATATGAATTGATTTTGGATCATCTCAATCTTTCTCCACGAATCCCTAGATATACTGCACCCCCAAACATCACATCCGTATAAGATAACATGGGTGATGAGAGTCTCAAAGAGGAACCTTTTTTTACTCCAAATGTAAAGATCGACAAACTTACAATTGTTTTCAAGCTCATAATAAGCTTTCCTACCTCCAATAATTTTTTTCTCGATGCTATAATTCCAGTTGAGCTAATGAGGAAAGTTAGTACCCCAAATATTTATAGAAAGAAACCTACTCAAGACAATGCTTATCATAGAAGAAACTACCATGGGTGATGTTTTTGGATTTAATGATCATGACTTTAGTCTTGTCGGTATTAACTATCATATCCATCTTGGAGCAGTGGACATGAAGAGTCTTAAGCTGCTTGTCTAGGTGATCATGGCTCCTTACAATAAGATCGATATCATCAGCATAAAGGACAAGAGTAATGATAACACCAACAAGCTCGGTGCCTTTGCAGCCCATAGTTTTGAGACACTCCCCTAGTTTATCGATGTAAATACCAAAAAGGGCAGGGGAAAGGGGACAACCTTGCTTAACCTTGATACTACATTTAATATATTTAGATCACCCTTCATTGGTCTTAAGCTTGGCAATGACAATCTCGTAGAGGTGGATCGCAACAATCCTCAGTTGAGGAGGAACCATGATCTCTTCAAGCCTCTTCCAAAGCTTATCTCGGGGGACAGTGTCAAAAGTTTTTCTATAGTCCACAAAACAACAGAGGAGATTGATTTTACTATTGTGACATTCCTCCGCGATAATCCTAAGGGTGACAAGGTGGTTGATGATTGAGTGATGTCTCCTAAAACCAACTTTCCGTTTAGCTCTTTTACCCTAGTTCTCAAGCCAAAGGCTAAGATTTTTTTTTTCCAGAATGAGCCCATAAAGTTTGGCTAGGATGTAGCTAACCATAATGGTCCTATAGTTAGAGGGAATTCTTTTGTCCCCATTTTTGAAGATAGGCACAATAAGGCTTTGCTTCCAAAGCTTAGGGAAGCCATACTTTACAGCCAAATTGAGAAGCTTGTGGAGATGAGGAATGAGGATATATTTTCCCATTTTAAAGATCTCAGCTTGGTAACCTTCAATATATTTGGCTTTCCCATTAGCAAGCTTATTAATCCCATACTCAACGTCGTCCAGAGAAAAAAATCATCTTTAATAGGAGTGTTTAAGATGGTGCCCATGGTGTCTGGAGAGTCATACAACTACTTAAGATAGTTATTCCAATTTTCTAGGAGGATAAAATGATTATCTTTAGTTTTATGAATAAGCGCATTCCGCCAAAATTTTCTAGACGCAACTTTAGAAAAATGAAAAAGATGCTCTTGTCTCTTATTAATATATGAGATCTTCTTCCTCTTAATAAAAACTTTATATATATTTATATTATAATTAATAATTTTATATTAATTAAAATTATTTTTAAAAATATTACAAAAATAATTAATCCCTTCATTATCCAAATTCAATTTCCTTCGACAACACTCCAAACATATATATACTTAAAATTAAACAATACATACCCTAATGCTAACACTGATTAGCCAAACATGAGCATCTTCCTGATTATTTGTATAGAAGTTTCAATCATTAAAAAGTTAAATGAGAAAAATTATATATTTTAAGGATATTTATGAAAAATAAATCAACATATAATTGATAATTCGTTATTCGTTATGTTTGGAGAAGAATATGATTGTTTGTATAAAAGTTTCAACCATCAAAAAGTTACATGAGCAAATCCTATATTTCAAGGATATTTGTGAAAAATAAATCAACATATAATTGTTAACTCTTTTTTCGTTACGATGGGAGAAAAATATAAAATTTATTACTAAATATTGTTTTGTCAAACCCATTTTCGGTTATCCTAAATTTTGAAATTTCACATTTCAAAAATTGTGCCCCTAGTTTTCCTTTTCTCCATTTAATTAGGTTTACGGGAAACATTTAATTTTAAAACATAAATTATTATTCCAATTTTTTAAATTTAAATAGTTTTATTTCATTTTATTTTGACATTTCACATTTCAAAATTTGTGCCCTGGTTTTCATCTTTTCCCTGGTTTTCCTCTTTTCCATTTAATTAGGTTTACGGGAAACATTTAATTTTAGAACATAAATTACTATTCCAATTTTTTAAATTTAAATAGTTTTTATTTCATTTTTTCTTTAAATAATAGAAAACAAATAAAAACTTTTAGATTTTCGTTTCAGACTATTTTTATCATTTTATCAACAGAATATATATTTTTTTATTCAATTAAAATTATTGAAAACATATTTTTTTATTCTCTGTTCTTTACTAGATAATGTGAGTTATGAGATGATTGACATGTCTAACATGTGTTTTGAGTAACAATGACTCAAGGGAATCTAAGCATTCAAAATCACCTGCTAATCACACCTAACCTAGGCCACACCATCTCTTATTTTTCCAATGAAGTTTCAAACCAATACCCTTAACACCACATAGTGCCTTAATAAAACACCCTATCACTAGATGATCTAAACTTCGAACTTACAATTTTCTATTTTTATAAAGAATTAATCTTTGAATATATGTGATAAAATATCTATATATTTAAATGTTTTTTTAGCAAATATTTTGAGAAAGGTTTATCCCTTTATATTTTGATTTGGATAATTGAATCCTTTTACCTTTTCTAGCCAATAAAAAAATGAAAACACATTTTTTAAATTTACGAAGAATTAATTTTAAAATGAATACACATTTTTCTAAATTTATGAAGAATTAATTTTAGAATATATGTACATCCACCTTATTTTTTTTGAAAAATATATATTGGAAAAATATTTAGCTACTTTCCTTTATTTAAATATGATATTTAGAAAAATAAAATTTTGTAATTTTTTTTCAAACATAAGATTTGGATATGAATGAAAAGAATAACACTCTTTTATAGCAGCTCAGGTTAATTCCAATTAACACATTTTATAACAATATTTAAGGAATTCAACCTACTGCAGTCCTCGAGCTTGTAATCATTTTGTTTCAATTAAAATCCTCCATACCTATGTTCTAACTTAACAAATATGGTTGTAAATAAAAGAGTTTATAATGGGTTGGTATAATCTAGCTTTTTTCAAAACATTGATTTAAATGAAAATTTAGAAAAATAACAATTTATTCATTAGTATGGATTATTGGAAGTATTTGTTCAACTTATTAAAATTAAAAAAATGAAAGTAAGAAATTAATTTAATTTTTGAAATATATGATTTTTATATTTTTCAATTGGAGTTATTTTGGGTGATTAGATCTAATGGTTATTATCCCTCCATCTAGATTCAATTCCCGGACGATGAGAGATTGTTGTAATAGCTTTGTGCTTATGAATATTGTGGTATTAACCCTCACCTTTAAGCTAGAGAGAGATGATGATTTCCCCTTGAAAAGAAGAATATAATTTTTATCTATGAAACATTTATATAAGTTCAAAAAATGCATGTTTCTATGAGAGTGGTATGCTACTTTTCCTTTAAAATATAATGCATATGTTCATGTTAAGGCATGGTTTATTAATTAAGTTATAATTCTTTTATAAAGAAAAATGTATAAGTATAAATAATGAGTGGTTCTTAAATCCCACTATTTTTTCATATGTAAATATTGAAGCCTTAAATTTGTGAAGTCAAGTATGAAAAATGAGTTTGCAATTCTAACACTTATAATCCAATGACTAATATTAAAGAGTTCAAGGGAATTTAAATAAAAATGTGACCTATATAGTTTGGAAGACAATTTGGATATCAAACCCATGAAAAGGAAATGAACAAACTCATAAAGCTAGACCATGGGTATAACAAAAAACCCTTGAACTTCATAATTTTTTGTTTAAAAGTCAAGAAAGATGAGGTTATGCTATTAATAGTCAAGGAAAAACTAAAAATCAAAATGAATTACAAATTAAACAACTTGTCCTATAAAAGAAAAATAGTTAGGTAAAATAATTGTATAATTCAACCTAAAGATATCTTTACTTATGTTAACCTAAACTCTAATGACCATGAATATGACATACTTAAGAAACCTTTGAGCTTCTAGAAGGCCAAGATGAATTAAAGGGATAAAGAAAATTAAAATAGTGGTCAACCTAAAATAAAAAAGAAAACTAACATACTAATATAAATAAGAAGAAAACTAACATTATTAAAATAAGAAAAAACTCTCATTAACTCTATAGTGAAACATGGTATTGGGAAATTCCTAAAATGTTATCAATTGAAAGAATTTGTTATATTTGTAACAATAAGAGGGTTGAAGATTAAAACACTTTTTGTTAGATTATCCTGGGTATACCAACATTAGATCACAATTTCAAAATATTTGTTGCAATGGAGACCTTCCTAAATTTTTAACTAATTTTTTTTATGATGATTCAATATTTCTCTTATAACATTTTAAACACATAATAAAATTATAAGGCAAACCATGTAATGTGTCACCTTCCTTAAAGCCAATATAATCCAATAGAAGTTAACTACCACCGCCACCACACACACACACATGATAAAAATGTGAATCATATTTAAAAACATCATAAAAATCAAAATAATAATGAATCGAAAAGATAAATGTGTTTTTGTTTATATAGTCCTAACCATCAAGTTGTCAACTTAATATTAAAATCAAAGAAACCATCTAACACATAAAGAAAAAAAATTCAATCCCAATTTCTTTTTTTGAATTCTCTTGAATGTACATGCATCATAAAAGCACACAAATACTTTAGGTATAAAATCATGGTATAGAGTGATCCATAAACTACCATGAATATTCCACTAGACAGTTTGTTACAACAGATCAGATAAAACTATATTTAAAAATATGAAAACCTACACTATTAGTTTTTTATTTCTCTTTATATTTTTGGTTCTGTAGATTACTTTTAATTGTGTATACATGCAAATTAGAATTATGCAAAAAAGAGAGAACAAAAAAATAAAAACTCACAAACCATGATTTGACACAAGATATGACTTGGGAAACCCTTTCAGGTGAAAACCCAATTGGAAGGTGAGGTCGCTCTGCTATCTTTCTATAAATGAAAAATGACTGTGAGTACAAAGAACTATATTTGTGCCTGGTAGGCTACTACACTACACACATCCTCTCTGTATGCTCTAGCTCCTTTCCCTCTTGGTTGTTTTTTCTCATCTACGGAATGAATGCACTTGAAAGAATAGAACCCCCTTTTCCTTGTAGTGCCTTAGTGATAACATAGTCTGATAGCCTACTAGTGGTTAGGTTTGACTACCTCAACTCTTAACAAAAGTTATAATATGGAATCTTCTAGAGTCTTCTTAATCATAATCACGTGGCTAGCCAATTATCCATGAATAATGGGGGCTAGCGTGGCATCCTATCGAATTATGGTGGTGAAAATAGGAAGGTCAACTTATGACTGCCATTACTTTTGCATACAGACTTTGATTGAGACAATTCTTGCATCATTGGAAAGGCATTTTTGTGTAGAATACGAAAAATTATGTGGCTCTAAGGGAAGTATCTTTCTTTGCTTTGGATAATTGCATTAGCAAAATTTTCTTCACTTATATATTGCATTCACCCCATATAATCATAACATCAATAACAATTATGTAGAAAGAATAATAACAGCAACTATGCAGTGGAATAATAAAAGGAACATTAGAAGAAAAACATGCACAAATAGAGACACCATGATTTGGTCGGAGACTTGGAAAACCCCCACAAGGGGGGAAACCATTTCAAATTATTCTTCTTATTAGATTTTTATAAAGCATTCACTAAAGAGAGAGTAAAATGTTCAAATTCACCACTCACAAGACTATCCAACAAAACCAACCATATAAGATCCAAGAGATGAACCCAACAACAATACTCATCAGAATCAAAGTTCCAAGCCTGTAGTCAATGATAAAGATTTGCAGTCAACTATCAAGAATACCCTAAACCCTAGTCGCATTGAGATAGCGACCATGTGTGTGGCTACAACACTGCAACCACATGGAGAAACCTATATGCATGCGGCTACAAATAATATTTCCATGTTCCAACCCTGTGGCTATAGATCATAAACCCTAAATTGCACGCGCGAGCTTGAACCCCGCTATTTTAGACGTGTATGAACCAAATTTCTACAAACCAACTTCAGACCTTTGTGAGCCAATCCATAGAAGAAAGAAGAAGAATGATTGATGATGATATCCAAATGAGGTTCACATGACTTTATTTATACGCTTCTAAGAATGCCCAATTTCTGTTTAGGGCCAACCTATCATTTTGAGAACATGTGGGTTTCTGTATTAAAAACACATTTTTCCTTAACCAAATTAAATTCTTCCAAGGGATAGGAGGGGTCTTTCTTGATAAGGAAGATTGTCTAAAGGAGGGAATATTTCCTTGAGCTACCAAATTAACAAGCGGCAAAGTTTTACCTCCAAAAAATGTTGTTTGATGCCTAAACATGTTTTTAGAAGGTTTGAGACCCAAATTTATCGAACTGGGTGTCACAGGTAAAAAGGGTCTCGTGTGTTTATTCCTTCACATTTTCTACTCTAAAAGCATCAAGGTAGATGAAAAACAATAGAATGATCGAATCGGATCACACCCCCCCATTTTGGGAGACTTTTGGTCCCAAAAAGATTCTATTGAATGAGGTGAGGATTTTTTTCCTACACCTTCTCTCATGTGTATCATGTAGATTTTCCTGGAAGTTGTCATTTCAACCCAATCTTCCAGAGGCCATGTT
This sequence comes from Pinus taeda, assembly GCA_000404065.3. NCBI lineage: Eukaryota > Viridiplantae > Streptophyta > Pinopsida > Pinales > Pinaceae > Pinus > Pinus taeda. Next base: position 183,297 of record APFE031327040.1, read on the forward strand.
ACCCCTGTCTTGTAATTCTGGACCTCCTCCAGAAGATTTTATCTTCTGTCAACTCTACCTGAGCATCTGGTGCCAAATCCTCCACAAAAGGTAGGACCTGTTCCTCTTCCTAATCTGGCATGAAGGCTCATAAACTTCAAATTCTCCACATTCACAAGTGATTAAATCTGCATGTATGGGATAGACTATGTATCTAAGAATTATCTCCCACATTTTTCTAATATCTCAAAGGGACCATATCACAAAGCCTTGATTTTATTACTAGGACGTTGTAGTCTCTCCGTGTTCAACTACAACCATACTCTATATCCCACCTTGAATAACTTCTTTGTTCTATGTTGATCATTCCTGGCTTTGTATTTTATCGTGAATTATGCAATCTTTCTTGTACCTATATATGGAATTCCCTGACCTTCTTAAAAAAAATTTAGTCATCAAGGAATCCCCTGTAAGATCTTCCCAACTCCTCCTTATAGCCCATATTCAATATCCAAATGTGAAGGAAGAAAATATCCAAAACAAGTTTCAAATGGGGACTTATGAGTATAAGTGTGGACTACTGCATGTTATAGGACTGTTGTATATATACTAGATTTTTATCCTAGGTCTTCAAATGCTTTTGATTCTAACCCCTCAAAATATGCACCAAAGTCCTAATGATTGCTTCCATTTTCCAATCTAACTGAGGATGGAATGTTCTATACCTCTTCAAAATTGTGTCCATCTTCTCCCATAATGTAGTCCAAAATGCACTTATAAATCTCGTGTTCCTGTCTAAAATGATACTTCTTGGTATCCCAAAGTGCACCCTGACCTGTCCAAAGAACAAGTTTGTTACTTATTTCCCATTGATGGTCTTCTTACAAGGCATTAAAACACACATCTTGCTGAGATTGTCAACTACCACAAACAAGTAGTCATGTCCCTTCCTGTTTGTTGGTAAACCTCCCACAAAGTCCATGGAAATTCTTTCCAAAGGTTGAATGGGTACATTAAGGGATGATATAGACCTGATTTCATGTTACTAGGCTTGTTGGTACAACAAACCATGCATCTTATTATGAACCTACCTAAGCGTTCTTGCATCTTGGGCTAACACACATGCCTTTGTAACTTGGCCACTATATTCCCTACACCAAGGTGCTCTGCAACCTTGGAGGCTTGAGCCTCTTTAATGAGCTACAAATGCTCACTTTTAGGAGCACATAATTTATCTAGCCTATAGAATAACTCGACATTAAGATGGTAGTCAATGATATTTTCACCATCATGCACATGACTATGGTTCTACAATTGTTGAAACAACTCCTTGAAGTCCTCATCCTTTGAATAGGCCTATCTATATGCATCTTGGGTGAATGGATCCATGTGTGCAAAGTTCCCAAATTTGAGATATTTGATGTGGGTGGCCTTGAAAGCATGTTGGCCAACTTGTTTGTGCTTCCCTTCTTGTAATTGATCACTAAATGAAACTGTTGTAGAAACCCTGTCCACTTGTAATGCCTGGTCTATTGTAGCTTACTCTAGGCCTACAAGTATTTTAGTGGCTAGTGATATATGTAGAATATTCTCTTCTTTCCCATCAGAGAGTGCTTCCACTTCTTCACAGATTGAACCAAGGCATAAAGCTCCTTGTCACAAGTAGGGTAGTTAAGAACTACCCCATAATATACTTCAGAATGGTAGCATACATTCCTTCCTCCCTGTATTAAAACCACTCCCATAGCATACCCACTCGCATTTGTCTCCACTTTGAAGGGTTGTTGTAAGTTTTGTAATGCCACAAATGGTGCTTGAATAACCTTATTTTTTAGCTCCTTAAAGGCCCTTTGTTGATGCTTTTCCCACATGAAACTCTTGCCACTTGTTGTTATAGTGTGGACTGGTGCCGCTACTGCTAAAAATGAGGGTATGAATTTCCTCAGCTACTGTGCTACCCCAATGAAATAGTTCCTAACCTCAAAAACATTAGTAGGAACCAACCATTTTATGATGGCCTCCATCTTGGTAAGATCCATCTTCAACTCTCCTCCACTTATCACATACCCCATATACACCAAATACTATTATGCAAACTCACACTTCTTAAGATATTCTAGCAGTTTGTGCTTCTTTAATGTCTTTGAAACCCATGTCAAATGTGTGATGTGCTCCTCCCAGGTAGCATTGTATACCAATATATAATCTAAATAGAAAATAGCAAATGAATCTATAAAAGGGCGTAGTATATCATTAATTAACGGTCTCATAAATATAGTTGGTGCATTGCATAGGCCAAATGGAATTATTAACCACTCATACAAACCTTGTTTGGTTTTGAAGGTAGTTTTCTAGGTATCTTCTTCTTTAACTCTAACTTGGTGATATCCAGACTTTAAGTCCAGTTTGGTGAAATATTTCACTTGATGAGACTGATCTAGCAAATCATCTATCCTAGGCAAGGGGTTCTTGTTCTTGAGTGTGGTTTTTTTTAACGTTTTATAATAAATACACATCCACCAAGTCCCATCCTTATTTTCCACAATGATCATGGGTGACCCACATGGTGATGTACTCGACTGAATGACACCCTATTCCAGTAGTTTTTTCAACTGTTTCTTCACCTCTCTTACCTATATAACAAACTTATTGTATAACCTAATGTTCAGAAATGGGGAGTCTGGAAAACGTTAAATCTCATGCTCCACTTTCGTCTTGGGTGGTAACCCTTTAGTCTCTCGGAAAACATCCCTATATGCTTATAATGACTCTTTCAGTTGTTGTTTATATTTCTTAGTACACCCCTCCAAGGATGCCTTTCTTCTTATAGAATCTTCTATAGACTATTTTTCTCTTAAAAATAGTAAAATGTACTACTTGGTGGAACTAATCAATTTCTTGGCTTGGTTGACACTTACTAACAAAATTTTGGCTTGCCTTTATGCGCGTTGAAGATGAATGATTTTCCATCCTTGATGAGTCAGTCTTGGTTAACTCTCAACGTAAATATCACATCTCACATGTATATGTAGGGAATTCTAAACACGACTCCACATACATTAAGGGGAACTACATCTAATTCTATTTCATCAATAAAATCAACACTGATGGAAAATCTAGCTTTGCATTCGTTTGTTAACTTCAAATCTGCATCCTTATTTACCCATCCCAAGGGATATAGGCTTAGATGATTATGAACTTCCAATCCCAAATTTTCAACTAGCTCTACTATAGTGAGATTCTCCCGTGATCCTAAGTCAAACAAAGCATTAATCCTTGTTTTCTTGGGCCTGTATCTTTATGTGGAAGAGTTTTTTCATTTCCTTCTCTTCTTGTTGTTGAAGGCTATTTAGATTCACCTCCTTTTTCATTGACATAGAAGCAATCTTCTCATCCACATAAAAGTTGCTTTCAACATGGTTTCTCAAATCGATGGTCAAGTGATTCTTATTCTTATTGTATTTTGTTTTGTTCTCTAGGTTAAGCTACAGATGAAACTTCCAACACTTCTCTTATGTATGGCCATCAATGTTGCAGTGGTTTCTAGGATCTTTGCATTGGTGTGTTATGGATGATGTATTTTTATATTTTATCCCTTTCCACTTCTTCTTCCCCTTATTTGAAGCATCATGCTGCTCCTTTTACTTCGATCCACTTGATTCCCCTTTCTTGAGGCCTACATTCTCTAGGTATTGTGTTTGTACACAAGGCTCATCCACTGATCCGGGCTTGAATAACATCACTTTCATTTGCAAATGACTGTGTAGACCCCCCAAATAATTGAGGAGTACATCTGGGTACTTTGAGGAGATACTCAACATTATGGCCATGATTCTTATCTCTAGGGTGTACTTCTATATGGTCTTCCCTAGCTTTTGATTGAAGTAGTGCCACTAGATCCACTCATCTTTATAATACCCAATACGGTAAAATTGTGATCTTATGAGGGTTCTTAGGTCTCCCACTTAGTCAGTAGAGTATCTCCCTCCAACCTCAAGGTCTTCGTGTGGTTTTCCCACCAAGCTAGGGCATGGATCCCTAATTTTAGCCTCACAAATGAAATCTTCTATTATTCCTCAATATGATGGACATTGAAATACACTTCCAATTATTAAAACCAAAGATTTAGCTTTATACCATTGATATCACCTTGGTATGGCTTGATATCGAACTTCACTTCTGTTTTGAACATGGGGTGTGAATGATTCACGACACACGAATTGGGTTGGTATTTTTCGGGTCATTTCTTCTATTGGTTCTCTATTTCTTCTCAATCTCCTGATCTCCCCTTTGATTTTTCCTTTTCATTAAAACCCCCATCTTCTCCAAATATCCCAAACTTATTTCTTAGGGTTGACATGAGGATATTTACATTATAGTTTATATCCACAACTTGTGCTTCCAGTTGCAAAAACTTCTCCCCTACAAGTTCAGGAGGGTTATTCATAAATTTGTCAACCATGACTAGGGTTTTATGACTTTTCTCTTAACTGATCCAGATCCCCTGCAAATATCCGTAATATACCTAAATAGTCCCACTCGAATACCAATATGATCTATAAAACACTATGGATATGAAATTGGACATTTGTCACAATAGATCTGATAAAACTATATTACAAATTCGAGAATCTACATTATTAGGGTTTTATTTCTCTTTAAATTTTTGGATATGTAGATTACTGTTAATTAGGTGTGCACAAAAACTAGATTTATGTAGAAAATAAACAAAAACGAAGTGAAAACTCACAAACCATTATTTGACACAAGATATGACTTGGGAAACCCTTTTGGGAGAAAACCTAGTTGGAAAGTGAGGTTGCTTTGCTCTCTTTCTCTGAATATAAAATGGTTGCGAGTACAAAGAAGTATGGCCTATGGCTTGTGGGCTACTACAATGCAAAAATCCTTGCTGTGTTTTCTATATCCTATCTCTCTCATCTATTTGTTCTCTTCTATGGAACAAATGCACTCAAAAGAATAAAACCCCCTTTTCCTCCTAGTGGCCTCGTTATAACACAACATGATAGCATACTAGTGGTTAGGTTTGATCACCTCAAATCTTAATAAAAGTTACAATATGGACTCTTTTAGAGTATTATTCATCATAATCACATGGATATCCCCTTTTCCATGAATAATGGGGGCTGGCATGGCAACCTCTCGAATTATGTTGGCGAAAATAGGAAGGTCAACTTCTAAGTGACATAACATTTGCCTACAAACTCTGATTGAGGTGATCCTTGTACAATTGAGAAGATATGTGTGTGTAGAATATGAAAAAAAGGTCCTTCATTGAAGCAACAAATTTTTACCCCCCAAAAACATCATTTGATGCCTCAAAATTCCCCTGGAAGGTTTGAGACCCTCATTCGCCAAACTGTGTCCCACGCATAAATATGGTCCTATGAGTTGATTCCTCCACTTTTTCTACTCTAAAAGAATCCATATAAATGATAAACAATATAATGATCCAATCCGGATGAAGTGTATGCACATTATTAAATTGTGCATACGTTATTTATTTTGTAGGGTAAAAGGATCCTTCCATTAATAAAAAGAAAATTACATATAGCTTGAATTTCCAAAAGAGGACTAAAATCTTTGAGATACTTGAAACAAACAAGCTTGATGCCAAGAAAACACTGTAAAAAAACTACTAAATAGCTTTAGAGAATGAGTTGGAAGAGAAGAATAATGAAATGGAAAGATTGCATGATATGAATCGATAACATATGATGTGTGAAGAAAGTAGAAACTAGAAATATCCTTGAGAATCCAAGATTTGAAGGGGAGAATTCCTCTGATATTTGCATGACTTTCCACAAATTAACTGTTTATTCACCATCTTCTTGGATCTGTGACTTATTTCTCTTATGATCATGTATTTTAGCTTCTTTGTCTTGCCTAGAGACCACCTTGAAATCCATCATTTGAACCTAAAGATTGTACTATGAGGAACTCAAGCCCAATTGGTTGCTTCAAGATAGGGCTTATACTGAATCCTAACCTCGTGAGCTAGCATATCCATCACATATTTTCCATGTTATGCTTTTGCAAGGGAAATCACTCATGGATCATCTAGATCCATATCTTCTGGTAGCACTCCTGCTTCAACTTCTTCTGAAGGGGAGATAATAATCTCTCGTGTTAATGGATTTTATTAATGTTGTTCAAGAGATTTTTGCACAACCTCTATAGGGTTTTGGGATTTACCTTCGATTGATTGCATGCTTGATTGAATGTTGTCTAGCTCTAGAGACTCCTTAAGGGAAGAGATAGATTCAAACCTGTTTTTAGATCTAGGGATTTGGTGAGGATTTTAGGTACTTTGGGACTCAGGTTTCTTCTTATTTTAGGAATTGTTTCTCAAATCAATGGGATCTTTCTGAGGAGGATTTTCTTCATATGTTTCCTTGGAATTCATCAAATATACCCTGATAAGATGCTTGCATTGATGATAACATCTACATCTACAAAGGGCTTCTTCATAATCTAGAGCTTGCTTCCAAACACTATCTTGATTGTAAATATATATGGAGGCTAGAAGAGGCCGGGAGATATTCATATAAACATAGATTTGTTCATATGAAGAGAACCTCCCTCTCTTGGTATTCTCTGATACTTTGAAAAATTTGTCGATGGCATTATTGATTCCTTCAAGGGTTTCCTCTTCCCAATATTCTTTGATGAGAGAGAAAAGACACACCTACACCATGGTTGCAACAAAATTTTCATTCTCCGTAGTATACCACTCCTTCCATAGTCGCATGAAGAGCCCTACATTGTTGAAAAATATGACCCTCCTTCAAAAACTCACGATTTGTCTTCTAAGCTATAGAAAATGATTGTAAAAGAACCCTTGACCCATAACTCCAATTCTATTTGACCTTGGGGTTTCCATTTATTTTCGATCCACCTAATCAAAGCCTTTTTAGAGGGTCATAATCCAATAAATTTGCAGATGAGAGCATGATCCTGCATATATTAGATATATTCTCTGATCTGACAAGATTAACTTCAAATTTTGGATCTTTCTCTTCTTTTGGTAGGCAACACCCTAGATTTCTAGCTTTCCACGACACAACTAGTAAAGGGTTCATTGTGAACCCATAGACCCCACTTCATACAGTTGCTCTATGAAAAGGATGTCAAATATGAAGAGAATTACATAGAATACCAGTAGATCTAGACTCATTATGAACTCCCAAAATAATCTGACTAAAGAAGAGGTAGAACCCCCTTTCACATAGCGAAGCATAGACAACTATGTAATAAAAAACCCTAAAATTTTTAGAACAAAACCACAAAATTAAATAAAAAAATATCGTAAGTGTGAATGCATTATTAAATAAAACACTTTCATGAAATAATAACAACATAAAACTCCATCACTTTAATATTATGTTTTAAAAGAAAATATTTAAACTAAATGTTATTTTAATAAGTGTAGAACTTATTTTCCTCTAAATGTAGTCAGAGTAAATGTAGATCCATTTCTCTTATATAAAACTTCCTAATGATGCCTCATATACCACTTGAAAGTTGAAATGAAAAACTTATGTCAAGATCGAAAACTTGATTCCAAGTGCAGGAGCCTAAAACTTCATTTTTATTAGGTTTTTTAACCATATTTTAAAATCTTAGGCTTATCACTTTTACCAAAAATTCTTAAAACTCCTATATAATGAGTCAATAAGACTTTCATGATATCTAAGTTCATTAAATGCGTAAAAATCTTAATATTTTTCCTATACTATTTTCAAAATCCAAAAACATAATAATCTTTTAAAACATTCTAATATTAAACAAAAACAATTTTCATATTTAACGATATCCTTTATTCATATTATTTAATAATAATAATAATAATATCTATTTTTAAGGTCATATTATTTAATAATAATAATAATAATATCTATTTTTAAGGTCACAGCCAAGCCAGACACCAAATTGGTGTATGAGACACCCTTGTTTGTGGGACAAGGGACCCACCTCCGCGCAACGATTTGACTGCTAAGAACAAGGGACCCACCTCCGCGCAACCAATTTGACTGTTAAATCTACGAAGGCAAGGCATACATACTCTACCCCCTCTAGTTTGAACCTATAACCTCTTAAGAGGAAACACATGCTCTTAACCATTAAACCCACTCAAACTGTATTTTATAAAACATCCCAAAAACTCTTAAAATGCCATAATATATATCTATATATATATATATATAAAACTATGAAACCATCTGTGATATTATCATGTTACTTAAAAAAAAACATTTTATTTGTGTAGTAATAATCACAAAATTAATCTTATTAAAACATTCTAATATTTAACAAAAACCATTTTCATATTTAACAATAACATTTTTAAAATAATCATATCCTCTGTTCATATTATTTTATAAAACAACCCAAAAACATATAAATAACTCTTAAATTGTCATAATATTATATATATAAAGTTTTTAAACCTATGGAACGATCCTGTGATGTTATCATGTTACTTAAAAAAACATTTTATTTTATGCAGCAATTGTGAAAGTTATCATGTTACCTACTCATACAAAATTCTTTTATAAAAAACATTTTATTTTATGCAGCAATTGTGAAAGTTATCACGTTAGGTACTTTTATCTTTTCCGTATCATCCATTGAAATTTGTGCAAATAAACCATTGAAGACCACAGAACGATAGAAATTTTTTAATTGTGCAAATAAACCATTAAAGACCACACAACGATATAAATTTTTTACTCAGAAAGATCACATGACTCTTCCAGACTATTTTGGCGGCCTCATTGAAAACCAAACTCGAGTAAGCTACACTCGAGTAAGGGACTCATGAGAAATCATTAAATGATTCAGAAAGAAAGGAAATAATTCTTATGAGTACAATCCAGTCCATAAGTGTATCCAAATTCACCTGGAATTCATCTGGGTTAATCCAGTAACTCATATTCATTTGGGTTTCATATTAAATTAAATTTGGATTTATTATCATTTTTTTATGAAATATTTTTTTAAAGAATGAAATGAGATTTCATGCTTCTCCAGAGTGTATCCAAATTCATGTAGGTTTATCAAGTAATTTATATTCATCTGGCTTTCCTATTAAATTTGGATTTATTATCAATTTTTTTTATGAAATATTTTTTAAGAGTGAAGAGATTCCATGTTTTTGGGCAGTGTATCTAAATGTATTTGGGTTTATCTAGTAATTCAAATATTTTTTAAGAGTGAAGAGATTCCATGTTTTTGGGCAGTGTATCTAAATGTATTTGGGTTTATCTAGTAATTCATATTTATCTGGGTTTCATATTAAATTTGGATTTATCATCAAATTTCTTATGAAGTAATTTTTTTTTGAATAAAAAGAGATTTCATGCCTCTCCCCACTTGTAAATATGGAGATGTTTCATTTGGATTTATCATCAAATTTATCATGAGGTTAAATTTTTTTGAGTGAAAAGAGATTGCATACCTCTCCCCACTTGTAAATATAGAGATAAAATAGATTAAGCTGATTCTATTTCATTTTTTATTTTATTTTCTTTAGATAAGTCAAAATGTTAAAGATTACATCTACTTGTGAAAACCATTTTATTTTATTTTATTTTGACCTAATCAAAATATTGTTAGAATAATGTAGAAATAGAAGTGTCTAGTAATATGATAGGTTTGTTGAGTTGTCTTATTAGATGTATGTACCAGATGTTCTAGAAGTCATTGATTTCCAGTGTAAGTGAGTTGTATCTGAGTCATAGACTCTACCTTCCATGTTGTTATGTTTGATTGAGTCTAGTGATCCCATCATTATATAATGAGACACATTATGATATATGTGCATGGAGCATGGAGTCAGTGTGCAGGCTTAAGGCCTGAATTAATAATGTGTTCCATTGTGTCAACTTTGTGTTTTCTAATATGGTATCAGAGCCAAAGGAGGAGATCTAGAGAGATTCAGATCTAAGAGCTAGGAGGCCAAAATCTGTGACTGTTGTAAGGTTGTGTAGTAAATTTGAAGTTGTTTGGTGTTAGTAAATCTGTGCTTGTTGTTGGTAAAAAAATTGTTGTTTTCATATGCTCAAAACGTTAGTCCAGAATCTGTGGAGGAGAGATCAGTGTTATTATAGAAAGCACGATCTAGATTGTTTTCATCTTGATGCATTGTTTTATTAGCTAAAATTTATGAGTGGACTTAGGTGTTTGCTATTGGTGGCCCAAGGTGTGGATGCTCTAAGTGTTTGGGCATGAGCCTAGTTTAATGAGAGTGCTACCAGATTGCATAATCTGCGAAGAGGAGATCTGTTGCATTATTTTGCATTGAGATCTGTTGTAATTGGCATTGTGATCTGTTGAAGAGCCAAGAACCACAAACTAGAGGCATAAGAGTTCTTCCAGTCAGCGCAAAGGGAGGATTTTTTTTTTCCTTAGGTGTGAAAGCATCGGATCAATGAATTTGCTTCGTCACTGGTTTTAAACCAAACGAGTAGTTGTAGTGTGTAATCCTTCTCGTTGCAGTTTGATCGAAGGAAAGTGTGGCTGGTGTGTGTGCTGGGTGGAGAGGGTCGCTGTCAAACGTAAGGACAGAGAGACTTAGATTGTTGTTGTGTTAAGTGTTGTGTTGTGCCCCCCAACACGAAAGATCCAAAAGCCGTTGTGTGGTGCATGGATTTTCTGAGAGCACAAGGATAGAGATCTGCAAAATTGAGGCTTGTTGGTGAGAGACCTTGTGTATTAAAGTTGTGCATGCAGTGTGGAAGAGAGATATATATATTTTCTTGTTTCATTTTTTTGGAGATTATGTGTGATACGTCGTTGAAGGGGGCTGTCCATGTGTATGCATAGTGGCCAAGGAAGCTTGAGAAGCCATTGGCAAGTAGAAGGTGCAACCTTTATGTAGAGCGTTGAATGTGTGAGTTAAGCCAGTTGTGTTGAGTTAATCTGTTTTTGTGGATTAGATCCTTACCTCTGCTCAACATATTCGTGGTGTAGCTACCAATCAGAGAGCGTGACCTGAGCAGTGGTGTAGTAGCGGAGGTGACAACTCTGTGGTTGCTGGCCCAAACTCACTGTACCATAGAATGGTGTGAAGTTCTATAGCATAAGAGTTTGGTAGTTGGGTGAAATAAAGACGCATTTCCTCAGCTTTCTAATGCATTAAAAAAATTCAACGTTGATTTAAGATCTAGATCTAAGCTTAGGGATGTAGTGGCCTTTGAATAATCGATATTTTTCTACTATCATTCCGAGGATAGTGGCCTTTGTATAGCGCTGCATATTTTGTGAGAGAGCATCAGAATTGGCGTCCTGTGTGGATGGAAGGTGTCTGCATATGGCCGAGGAGAAGCAGTCATAGAGGCTGCACACAGGTCTTGGCCAGAGGTGCTGGTAAGAAGAGGTCCTGGCCGGTGGTGAGAAGAAGGCTGTGGTTGTGGAGTGTAAGCATGGATTGGCATGGATCTACACAGCGGAAGCGTGGATCTGTAAGCGTGGATTTTTAGAAGCGTGGAGTTTGCTTTTCTATCTGAAATTGTTCCATTGACTATTGGAGGCTAATCTCAGAAAGCTAAATTCAGCTACTGTTTGTTGTCTGTGAAAGGAGTGTTGTATCTTTGTTGAAGTGCAGACGATTTGGTGACCCATTTGTCTTGGTCCGTGGAATATTAAGGAGAGCATTTGCAGTATCTATTGGGGCACATGGTAGCCTACTGGAGTCTTCTATTTAAAAGGTTTAGGAATTTGTTCATTTGTGATTTCTATTTCACTACTATTGGTGTTGAGGAGGTGTGAATTCTTGCAACTGGTGGCTCAGTGGATCTACAGTTAGAGGAGCCTAGGAGTCAGAGTGTATGAAGACTGTTGTTACAAGTGATCAATTTTCTGAATTGGTATTGTGCTTGACCGTGAATAAAATATTAGAAATACAATTGCTCCTTAGTTTGGTGTTGTTGGAATTTTTAATGGTGAATTCCTTAACACAAAACATCCCAGGACAACTCTCTGATATGATGGAATTTTCTGCTAAATTCCTAAACAAACACACAATTTAAAACTGCTCTGTTTCAGCACAAAAAACAGAAAAACAGAAAACTGTGTTGCTGTAACAGGTGTAACAGGTGTTGCAGCAACGCTGCTCGTCGTGTTGCAGCAACGTAAAATTTTCGTCAGTTGCTGATCGTCGTGTTGCAGCAACGCGATTTTTGACGCAAAACTATTTTTGACTTACGGTGTTTCGGCAACACGAATTTTGACGCAAATCACTTTATGGGCGTCAAAATTACTCAGAGATTTACAGAGTAAAATCAAAGTGGTTTAACACTTGGAGTAACAGCAATTGAACATCAGTAAAACAGTAAGCTTGAATTTATAAACTGTAAACAAAACTGATACAGAAACTTAGCTATTACAAAAGAGGAACGCTCCAGTTCCAGAAATCGATTTTCTAACTCAGAAAATCGCAGGTTCAGCACTTGCTGTGCATTTACAGAAGAGACACAAACTGTTCTTCTAACCTTCACTCAAAAACAGAACTGCTGTTCTAAAACTCAGACAGAAAACAGAACTGCTGTTCTTTTCTACTTACACTCATTCTCTTGCTTGCTTAAAAATCAGAACTGCTGTGCGTTACATTTATAGGAAAAATAAAGATCTGAGTTAAACAATAAATTAAACAAAATATTTGCTGATCTCTATCTGCGTATTTATTGCAGAAGGCGGTGATGCAAGGCGGTGATGCCTTTTCAGCAAAAATGAGACGGCTGTCTGCAGGGGAATTAATTCTTCAAAATATCAGTGGACTTTTGCGGCACCGAACAATCTGAAATGGCTGCTGAAGATCAGATTTCGGTTCTGTATTAATTATTTGCAGTTGGAATTAAATTCCAACACTCCCCCTTAATTTCAACTGCTGCATACCCAGACATTTTCTGAAATGATCAAAACTTTTCTTTGGCAATGGTTTTGTCAAGATGTCAGCCAGCTGATCCTCTGTTCTGCAGTGCTGCAAAACAATCTCACCATTGTTAACCAATTCACGTATGAAGTGAAATTTAGTATCTATGTGCTTTGTTCTTTTATGAAAAACAGAATTTTTAGACAATGCTATTGCTGAGCTATTGTCACAGTAAATGGTTGTGCCATTTTCTTGTTGATGACACAAATCTCTGAGAACTCTTCTCAGCCATACTGCTTGGCATGCTGCTGCTGTTGCTGCCACGTACTCTGCCTCTGCTGTTGATAAAGCAACAACTGGTTGCTTCTTGGAAGCCCATGAGATGGCTCCCGATCCCATATGAAACACATATCCGGATGTGCTTTTCCTATCATCAACACTTCCAGCCCAATCACTGTCCGTGTAACCTGTCAACATGAAACTTTCAGAAGAGGAATATAAAATACCAAACCCCTTCGTTCCATTCACATACCTGAGAATCCTCTTGGCTGCCTGCCAATGAGTCTCTTTCGGTCTTTCCATAAATCTGGAGATTAAACTCACAGCGTGCATAATGTCTGGCCTAGTTGCAGTCAAGTACATAAGGCTGCCAACTATGCTCTTGTACAATTTTGGATCAAAATCTTTGCTGCTGTCTTCTTTGGTCAATTTCAGCCCCACTACAGTTGGAGTCACAGCTGCCTTGCTGTTCTGCATGTTAAATCTCTTCAACACAACTTCTACATATTTATCTTGAGAAATAAAAACACCATTTTCACTTTGGTCTACTTCAATTCCAAGAAAATATCTTAAGAAGCCCAAGTCAGTCATTTCAAATTCACTTTTCATGACTGCTTTAAAATCAGCAATGAGAGAAGCATCATTGCTAGTAAAAATCAGATCATCTACATATAAAACAACAATAATAATCTTACCGTAATTTTCCTTTATGTAGAGTGTGGGTTCACCATCACACTTGTCAAACCCATTCTCAATCAGATACGCATCTATTCTGCTGTACCATGCTCTTGGAGCTTGCTTCAGCCCATAAAGAGCCTTCTTCAGTTTGCAAACTTTATGCTCTTGGCCAGCAACTTCATAACCTGGAGGTTGTTCAACATAAACCTCTTCTTTTAACACTCCATTCAGGAATGCAGATTTAACATCCATCTGATAAATCTTCCATTTGTGTTGTGCTGCAATAGACAACACTGTTCTAACTGTTTCCATCCTTGCTACTGGTGCAAAGGTTTCATCATAGTCTTTGCCTTGTTGCTGCTTGTAACCTTTCACAACAAATCTTGCTTTGTGCCTGTCAATCTTGCCTTCAGCATTGCTTTTGGTCTTATAGACCCACTTAACTCCAATGGCATCTTTTCCTTCAGGGAGGTCCACTAACTCCCATGTTTTACTCTTTTCAATTGCACCAATTTCTTCATTCATTGCTTCAATCCATTTATCTTCATTTACAGCATCTTCAAAATGAACTGGATCATCAACATGACAATATAAAGCGAATAATGAATTCAGACCGGTATTGTTACTTACCTCTCCTTGTTCATAAATCTCATTCAGATTTCTGAATCTTGGTCTTCTTGGTGTGCTTGAAGCTCCATCTGAACTTGAGGGTATTTCAGATCCCTATGGTGTGCTTGAAGAAGCACTGCCTTGACTTCTTAAGGCTGTTCGAATTCTAGCTTGTGGTGTGTTTTGCTGAATTTGCTTTGGTGGAGGAGGAACCACCAAGGAAGGATTATTTTCCGATGTCCCTTCCTGTTCTTTTTCATGAGACACAATTGTCTTCACATTCACTGTCTTTTCTAGACTTCCATCCCAAGCTTCATCTTCAATGAACTGCACATCCCTGCTTACAATTAATTTCTTTGTGGATGGATTATAGAGTTTGTATGCTTTTGACTCATCACAATAGCCAACAAACACACACTTCTCC
>APFE031327054.1:4279-36665 GCA_000404065.3 Pinus taeda
CTTTAACTCCGCAACTGACTAGTTATCTCCGGAACTTGTTGTAGGTGTTGAGTCTTCTCATTGATCACCACTATAGTTCATTACCTTGGGATCTTCACCCACTATAGTTCATTACCTTGGGATCTTCACCCAGTAATGCTATATAATGAGCATTGTAACATATTTTCTAATGAATCATTCTTTTCTTCTTTCAATTTTCTTTTAATGTTTTTGCTCTGCAAAGCTGTGTGTTGAACCTTTACTAGCTAGATTCATCTGTGCAGGTTTTCTAACACATTTACAACCACGACAGAGAAGTGATTCCATGCACCAAAGAAAATGTAAAATACTTGTACGAACTGTTATGGAAATAATTAATATCGTACCAATGCGACTCCACGGCAACATCGCCGAAAAAATTGCCGTTCCAAACACCGCTCTGCCAGTATTTGGTGTGATTCTTCAACATCATCACGAACTGGCCGGCTCCGCTTGGATCCATAAGAAGGGCGAAGGGGCCAGGACTCGGATCCCAAGGGCTCTTCCACGAAGACAGCCTCTGGTTGCTACCAAGTTTCATACCTGGCAACCATGTATTTTCCGGATGGTCGAAGCTCTGCCAAATAATTTCAGAGGCATTCTTGGCATCCTGCACGATCAAGTTACCAGAATTTGTTATCACTGCCGAAAAAGGCTTCTTCCCGTTAGCCTTGGTGGACCAGACGGTGGATCTCCCATAAGACAGAAGAAGACTCCCGTCCTCTGTAAGATTAAGAACAGAAGACGCATTCTGCAGCGGCTGCTCCAAGTTGGCCACCCAAGCGATTGTCTGCTGTGAAGCTTGAGCATACCAAATACCAACGTACCATTTTTTAACGTTGTTGTTCATGAGATTGAAAAATCCCAATTTGAAGATACCGTTCTGAGAGATTCTGGCCTCATTACCAGTGAGAGAGGCACCAAATACTATGCTGTCGGAATCTTCCGCGTAGCCGGCCTTTATCAGAAACAGCAGCACAACGAAGAGAAATAAACAAGACAGATCAATCTGGGGGAGTTGCTCTGTCATTCTCTTTTCACTTCTCATTCTAAAATCAATGAGCTGCCCTGCTCCCACACCATACCCTCAAACCCATTATAACGTGTTCATGAGAGCGGTCCGGCTTTAGAATGTTGTCTATTCAACTCGAACGAGAGGGTAAGGGATACCCCATAATACCTACACTAATGGTGTACTCAATGATAACTTGTTCACAATTGCTATTGCTATTCGGCGTTTGAATTTATGTATTAAAATATGCTAATCTTGAGAACTGACTATGGGTTGATATTAAGTTTATGACGCACCTCCCAAAGTTTGTTTAAGATTTAAATTATGCATTTGTTTTTTTAAATCAATGATCAATGAGCTGCCTTGCTGCCCGTACACCATGGTCTCAAGCCCATTATAAGGTGTTCATGACTCTGGTCCAACCATTGATACAGTATAAACTTGATAGGGTATACCACCATTATAGTTACGTGTTCGTGACTGCCATTTGGCTTTTGAAACCTTTGAATGTCTCGTCAACTTGAACGAATCTATACGGTATACCTACACCAATGGTGGACTGACTGCCGTCCGACCTTTCATTGTTATCCGTCCCACGTGAACGAGTTCTTTGAATGTTGGGTGTTGCATTTGAACGAGTCAATACGGTATAGCTACACCAATGGCGGACTGACTTGTGTCCGGACTTTGAATGCTATCTATACCGCTTGAACGACTCGATACAGTATACCTAGACTAATGACGGACTGAGGGAAGACTGGTTTGTTCCAGGTTGACAAAATATTCACACCAAAGGTCCAATTGGTCGAGGATTAATTCAAAACTATTTTAATTAACAAATATTTATTTTATGACAGAGTTGAAAATTAAAATTTAATGCTAAATTTAGGATGATGAGTGATAAATATTTATTTGAGAGTTACATCTATATTTTATAACAAAAATGTAATATTTTATACATGGTCATGTCAACCATTATAACTGTGTACCTCTCCATCATTGTTAATTCAAAATCTTCAAGGTTACTAACTCCATCAAGTTATCTCACAACCCTCGTAAAGGTGTAATTGGCAAGTTGGATTCTGGACTTCCACTCTCAAACTCTCGAATCACGGATCTCGCGAATCCAATTACTGGACAACATTCCATGTTCTGGCATAACTTCACCAGAAGACCACTCTCAGAAAAATGAGGGATCCTTCCTATTAAAAATGGAAGATGAAACTTATATTCTGAAACTAACATCTCATAGGTGACTAAGATGCACTTGGAGACTGCTCATGCAGATGGCTCTATACAATTAATAGTAAAAATCATAAATATATAAGTTTACATCACTTTAGGGGGATTAGAACTAACTCCTAAAAAATAGGAACTAATCCTAATCTAGGAGACGCACAACTGCGAAACACACTCTCTCAAATAATACATATTCTTTGTTATTTTCAACTCTCCCCCTTAATGGAGAAAGGGTTCACTTGCACACCTATCATGCCCCTAAACAATTCAAATTTAATCCTCCCAAGGGGCTTGGTGAAGATATTTGTTGCTTTCTCACATGTATTACAATATTCAATGAAAATTTGTTTAGATTGAACCTTTTCTCTAACAAATTGAAACTCGCTATCAATATGTTTTCTGTTTTTATGAAACATGGGGTTATTTTCTAGCTTGATTGAATTTTGATTGTCGCATTTAATTGTTGTAGCATATTTTTCTTCTTCTCTAACATCATGAAGAAGTCTCATCAACCAAATCACTTCACAAGTGGTTGCACACATTGCTTGATACTCTGCTTCTGCTGAAGACAAGGATACAATACTCTGCTTCTGCTTAAGACAAGGATACAATACTCTGCTTCTTTTTGCTCCAAGAAATGACCCTGGACCCAATGTTGAAAGCATAACTTGTTATGGATCTTCTGTAATCCAGATTTCCATCCCAGTATGAATCTGAAAAACTTGTCAATTTAACATCAAAGGAATCAATATATTTAATTCCAAACTCTAAGGATCCTTAAAGATACCTTAAGACACCTTTTGTTGCCACCCAATGATTCTCGAGAGGTTTTGACATAAGCTGGCTCAAGACAATGACTGAAAAAGCTAAGTCAGGTATAGTTGTAGTCAAATAAATTAGACTTCCAACTAGATGTCTATATAGTGTAGCATCCACCTCCTTAGAACCATCATCATTATGAAGTTTGACATTCTGTTGTAAAGGTACTGAGGCAGCTTTACGCTGATCCATTCTGAATTTCTTCAATAATCCCCTGACATACTTTCCTTGAGTTGGAAATGTCTGGCCAGAATCCCTCCAGACTTCAAGACCTAAACAATAATGTAGTTCTCCAAGGTCTTTCATTTCAAAAACCTGTGACATCTACAGTTTGATTTATTTAATCAATTCATCAGCATTTCCAGTCATAATCAGGTCATCAACAAATAAAGAAATCAAGACAATCTTCCCCTTTAAATCAAACACAGTATACAAAGTTGGGTCATTTTTACTCCTCTTATAGCCATTCTGCAAGAAAAAGGAGTTTATTTTTTCATACCATGATTTGGGTGTCTGTTTCAATCCATACAATGCTTTCTTTAATCTACAGACCAAATGTCCCCCCCCCCTATTTAATAAACCCTTCAGGTTGTGTTAAATATACCTGTTCTTTCAATTCTCCATTTAAAAAAGCAGATTTCACATCTAGCTGGTGCACCCTCCAATGATGCTTTGTAGCTAAGGCTATTAACATTCTAATAGTGTTTAACTTAGCTACATGAGCAAAGGTATCTTCATAATCAATACCTTCTTTCTGTGAGGACCCTTTAGCTACCAGCCTAGCTTTATATTTGTCTATACTACCATCTGCATTGAACTTAGGTTTATATAACCATTTACAACCTATGGGTTATTTCCCTCCTCGCAGTTCAATTAATACCCTTCATCAGCATGTTCATGGAATATAATATCTCTACTTGCAAATACCTTGTGAGTAAATGGATTAAACAGTTTGTATGCATTAAACTCAAAACAATACCCTACAAATATGCATTTTATGGCCTTAGCATCCAATTTATTCCTATCCTCCTTAGGCATATGTGCAAAAGCTTGCGAACCAAATACTCTTAAATGATTAGCTGCAGGCTTAAAACCATATAAAGCCTCGGATGGAGCCTTAAGATCAAACCTCTTCGTTGGACTGTTATTCTTTAAATAGACTGCAGTATTAATAGCTTTTGCTCGAAAACCATTAGATAGGTTCTTACCTTTCAACATGTTACGTGCACACTCCATCTGAGTTCTTTTCTTTCTCCCTGCGACCCCTTTTTATTGTGGAGTGTGGGGTATTGTAAACTGTTGAATTATTCCATGGTCCCTGCAATATTTGATGAAGTTTCCAAGCTTGTATTCTACCTCTTGATCTGAGCAAAGAATTTTGATGACCTTCCCTGTCTATTTTTCAACCATACTTGTAAATTCTTTAAAATATTCAAAAGTATGACTTTTCTTTCTGGGAAAATATACCTAGGTATATCTTGTGCAATCATGAACAAGTAAAAACTAATAATAAGCTCCTCCTAATGACCTTGTTTGCATCGGTCCACATATATCAGTGTGCACAAGTTTGAGTATATCTCTCTTTCTTCTATTTAAAATTGTGGTAAATTCATCCCTATGCATCTTCCCAAGTGCATATCCTTCACAATCAACATGTGCATTTTTCAAAATAGGGAGTCCATTAACCATACCTTGTTTTTGTAGCAGCAATAAGTCATGAAGATTTATGTGTCTGAATCTTGGATGCCAAAGATTCTCTATTGTCATCATTGTTCAAGTTAAATCTTGGTGTGGGATGCTTGTAACATTCAACTTGTACAGGCCTCCAACTCGTATTCCAAATGTAACCGACTTTTGTTGATCCAACAAATCCTTAATGACACAATAGATTTTGAAAAATTCTAGCTTCAGGTTCTGATCTACAATCATGGAGACAAAGATCAAATTATTTTTAATGCCCGATACATACATGACATTCTAGATGTGCCTGATATTACCATTGGGCAATATCACAGGAATGTCTCCATACCCTTTATTCTGGTAAGTTTTGTCATCACCAAGGTAGATATTAGCACCACTCCTAGCCTCTTTAAAACTTTAAAACTAGTGCTTATTACCTGTCATGTGAGTGGATACTCTAGAATACACAAACCAAGTTTCGCCTCATCAGTCTCAAGAGATAAAGCAGAATCAAACACAAATAATTTGAGATCGTGATTCTGATCTTCGTCAGCAAAGTGTCGTGTATTCTTATTTTGTCTGTGTCTAGCTTTATCAATCTTATTTTTATAACAATTTCTAGCAATGTGACGAGATTTACCATAGTAAAAACACTTGATTCCTGAATCAATTCTGGTTGAAGTCATACCTTGAAATGAGTTTCTCTAGGTTGTACCACTGCCTTTCTCTCCTACTCCTAGTTTCCCTCTGAAGGGCTTTTCCTTTTCCATCAATGTGATATATGCATTCTAAGGCTTTAGATTCATCCTCCTCTCTTCTTCCTGCATCAAGATCCCTTTCATCTCTTCAAAGGTGGGAGATTTATCCCTCGCTATCAACCCTATAATGAACATTTGATAATCATCAGTAATACCATTTAAGGTAATTGTGACAAGATCAGTGTTGGACACTTTCTCTCCTATATCGCTCAACTTGTCTCTCAGTTCTTTGATCCAAGAGATGAATGCTACAACTAATTCATTCTCCTCCATTCTTATAGAGATAATCTTACTATTCAGAAATAATAGGAGATTTGTATTCTTTGTCTCATACAGATCTTTGAGAGTCACCTAAATATCATTAATAGTTTTGCACTCTCTTATGTGAGGGATGATGCAGTCTTTCACTGACATTTTCAACAACACCCTCTTTTTGTTATCCCTCTTCTCCCAATCCTGAATTGCTACAATTGTTCCAGCTCCGGTTGTAGTCGATTTCACTTCGTCCCCATTTGAAATCGTCCACACACTCCAACCCTTGAGCAATGTCTATAATTTGAACTTCCAATTTGTGTACTTCGACCCATCGAGCTTATTGCTCTCATTCAGGTACACTTCTGCAATATAGTTATTCATCATGATAGGATAAATCTATGGATCCACCACAAAATCCACAATCTCCAGCAATCGATCGAGATGCTTTCAATGATAAAAAAACAACACACATGAGAAACCTTACTACGATCTTGGCCAACAAAAAAATTGGATACACTAAGATCGGATCAAGTGACTAAGGTCTGTGGTTAGATGAAAGTCCATAATAGAACACATACCAAAACATTTAAGGCTCTCGAAATCTTCACATCTAAAACAAACTGCATCGAAGCTTAAAAAAAAAATAACCATGACAACAATGCCAAGAACAACACCTCTCTGCAGTCCCAATCTTGATTTCCCCCACCAGCATTTAGCGTTACCCAATCTACGCAATCTAAACTCCGATGATTTCAAGTTGGAAGATAAATCGATTGAACTAATGTAATACGATGCTGAGTGATTTCGATGTCAAAGGACCTTTATCAACAATGTTGGGAAAGACAACAAATTGTGTTAATGACTGCGTGAACAATCTCTAGAATGATCTTGGGAGATATTTGATCAATGATCTCCGGAACCTCGAGTGATCAATGATCCTTGGAAGGGTATGACTATCGGGAAAGAAATCATCGAGGTTACACACCGATTAGGGATCAAAAATGCACCAACACGCAATTCAGAGGTCGGGTTCATGATGATAGCTCATGCTGACTGGAATGAATGTAAGGAAATGCTAATCAGTGAATGAATGAGGCCTCAAACCCATGGTGACCCCCAACCCATTCTCTGTTGACCAGCGCGTAAATGAGGGCAAAATTACACACTGCTCCAAATCTGCATGAGAGATTAAATACACCTCTCTCCAAACACCAAGGCTCCACGCTTCAGCCACCAAGGCTCTTCAATTGTCCAGCCACCACGGCTCTGAAATTAGCCAGCCACCAAAGCTCCACTGCTGCCACTAAGTCTTTCCAACCACTAAGGCTCCATTGCTTCCACTAAGGCTCTCCAACCACCAAGGCTCTCAACTCTGCCACTAAGGCACTCCAACCACCAAGGCTCTCAATTTTTCCACTAAGGCACTCAATTGTGCCACCAAGGCTCACCAAATCTGGTACCATGTTAACAATGGAAGATGAAACTTATATTCTAAAACTAGCAGCTCACAGGTGAGAAATCTACACCTAGAGACTACTCAAGCAGAACTCTTTATACAATTAATCATAAAAATCATAAATATATAAGTTTACATCATTTTAGGGAGATTAGAACTGACTACTAGAAAATAGGGACTAATCCTAATCTAGGACACACACACAACTGTGAAACAAACTCTCTCGAATAATACATATTGGGCTTCTATGGGGCACAATAATAACAACAATGGGCTTCTATGGGGCACAATAATAACAATATAGGGACTACATGGGCACAACAATAACAATAAGGAGGTTACACTAACAATAAAAATAAGGGGATACACTAGTATTATAGGGACCTAACAACACACCCTTTCCAGCAACTATGCTTAGCTTGCATAGTTGTGACCATCCTAACTGATGTAGGCTTCTTCTTTCCCTGCAAGATTCTCTTTTCTCCATTATCATACATGCACTCATAGCCTTTTCATAAAAATCTACCTTTGTTCTCTGAAGATACAAGTAATCCATACCCAAAAGCATACTATATGATCCCAATCGCAGTACACTCAAATGTGTTGCTACAGGAATACCATTCATCTCAAATGCACAAGATCTTACCCAATGATGGACTCTCTTCTTAATACTTGTATCCAACTACACCAAGCAAGACCCTTCATGCACTTCTTTACTCAATCCACACTTATCCACTAGGTCAGGATTAACATAACTATAATGATATCTAGGATCAATCAAAATAGAAACAACTTGACTATCGAGATTACCTTCCATCTCAATAATGGATGCATGGAGATCGTCCTGTATGTTTTCCATTGTTGCATAAATATGATGAATGCTATGACCAACATCCCCAATTTTTTGTGCCTCCTAAGCACTATAGATGTGAGGCGTGCTACCCTACCACAATGGATAATCCTTCTTGTGGTGATCTTTGTCACATATCCAACACTGCAATGGTCCCCTACCATCACGTTTGTTTTGTTGTTCTCTAGGTTGTGACCCATATCCCTTCCCAACTACATGGAACTTCTTGTAAGGAGCAACATTTTCTTTCTCACCTACATCCTAAGGTTTTCCCTGTTTTCGTGGTCATTCCCTTTTAACTTTCTCATTCCCCTTCAAATCATGCTTAGGCTCAGCTTTGTGCTTTTACTACTCATAAGGATTCTTCAACTTCTGGATGGCCTCTTGCAACGATCTAGGCTCATTAAACTCAATGCAGTCTCTATATGCTACTGGAAAACCACTGATTAATCTCTGAATATTAGCCTTCTCATCCTTGAGGTAAGGCACATACTTCAACAACTCCAAGAGCCTGCTAGTATACTCAACATCTGTCATAGAACCCATATGCATCTCATAAAATTCCTTAGCTCTGTCATCATAGTACCTCTTTGATAGGTACTTCTTTTTGAATATTCTCTCAAACTCATCCCAAAACAACTCTTCTTCTCAAATTCCCTTGGTATTCTTCACATCTTGCCACCAAATGTTTGCTTTCCCTTTAAGACTGAAGGTTTCTATTTTGGCTTTCATTTTCTCTGAACAATTATGCAATCTGAAGAATTTCTTCATCCCAAACAACCATGCCTCTTCATCTTCTGACTTCTTCAGCTCTCCATCGAATGTAGGAGACTTGACTTTCTTAAAATCCTCAGGCAAGTACTCTCTCCTCCTATAAGGGTGATGGCGGCGATGATGGTGATAATGTCTCATGGATGTGGAAGTAGAATGATGCCCATGCATACTAGTCCTCTTGTCAGGTGTATCCAGTGATTTGTCGCCTCTGACTATATCCCATCTATCCAACCTATATCCAGACCGAGACCTGCTACCATAGGCTCTATTATTTTTCTCCTCCTACTCTTAATTGATCCTCAACTATCCCTCTTTCTGCAAATCTGACAAGCTCTGAAGAATCAGTGCATTGAATTTTGCCTGCCTTTCTTGAGGTCTTGCAAGTCTTTCCTAAGCTTCAACCAACATGTCATTGTATGCTTTGCAACTTCTGATCTATGCCTTAAAACTCCCCAATGTATCTGTTATGTCAGGAGAATACTCATCTCCTTATTTCCCAACTGATCTGTAGGGATAGTCATGGGAACTGTGGTATACCATTAATCATAAAAATTAGAAATATATAAGTTTACATCATTTTAGGAAGATTAGAACTTACTCCTAGAAAATAGGAACTAATCGTAATCTAGGACACACACACCAATGTGAAACAAACTCTCTCCAATAATACATATTGGGCTTCTATGGGACACAATAATAACAATAGTGGGATTCTATGGGGCACAATAATAACAATATAGGGACTACATGGGCACAAAAATAACAATAAGGGGGTTACAGTAACAATAAAAGTAAGGGGATACACTAGTATTATAGGGACCTAACAGCACACCCTTTCCAGCAATTGCGCTTAGCCTGCACAGTTGTGACCATCCTAACTGATGTAGGCTTCTTCTTTCCCTGCAAGATTCTCTTTTCTCCATTATCATCCAGACACTCTATAGCCTTTTCATAAAATTCTACCTTCATTCTCTGAAGATACAAGCAATCCATACCCAAAAGCATATTATATGATCCCAATGGTAGTACTTTCAAATGTTTTGTTGCAGGCATACCATTTAGCTCAAATGCACAAGATCTTACCCAGTGATGGACTCTCTTCTAATACCTATAGCCAACTGCACCAACCAAAACTTTGCATGCACTTCTTTTCTCAAGCCAAACTTATCCACTAGGTCAGGATTAACATAACTATAATGAGATCTAGGATCAATCATAATAGAAACAACTCGACCACAGATATTACCTTCCATCTCAATAATGGATGCCTAAAGATCTTCCCGTTTGTTTTCCATCGCTGCATAAATCTGATGAATGTTATGACCAACATTCCCAACTGTTTGCGCCTCCTAATCACTATAGATGTCAGGCCTGCTACCCTAGCATAATGGACAATCCTTCTTGCGATGATATTTGCCACATATCCAACACTGCAATGGTCCCCTACCATCACCTTTGTTATGTTTTTCTCTAGGCTATGACCCATATCCCTTCTCAACTACATGGAACTTCTTGTAAGGAGAAACATTTTCTTTCTCACCTACATCATAAGGTTTTCCCCGTTTTCGTGGTCATTCTCTTTTAACTTTCTCATCCCCCTTCAAATCATGCTTAGGCTCAAGTTTGCGCTTTTAATACTCATAACAATTCTTCAACTTCTGGATGACCTCTTCCAGCGATATAGGCTCATTAAACTCAATCCAGTATCTATATGCTACTAGAAAACCACTGATTAATCTCTAAATCCTAGCCTTCTCATCCTTGAGGTAAGGCACATACCTCAATAACTCCAGGAACCCGCTAGTATACTCAGCATCTATCATAAAACCCATATCCAGCTCATAAAATTCCTTAGCTCTGTCATCATAGTACCTCTCTGATAGGTTGTAACATCCCTAAAATGACTTAAAGGTAAAATTATTTATGAAATAGTAATTTTGTTAAAAAGGTTACGAATTAGTTTCAAAAACTAATTCTGGTTATTCGTAAAAATAAATGAGGAACTAATAGCTGGGTGTCGAATAGAGGAGGGAATAGTTGAAACGGTACCCAACTGAATCAGCCACATATTAAACCGTAGCAGCAGTGGTCATGATGGTGGTGGAATTATCTTGGATAATGGGAATGAGTAGCGGGGGCTTCCTCATATGAAGGGGAGGCGTGCAAATGAGCTGAGAGCAAGCGCCAGACATAGGAGGTGGTTACACTCTAACCGATTCATGGCATCCTTGCCGTAGATGTCACTCTAAGCCTCCAAGACCATCGATTACTCAAGGGAAAAAACAATCCAAGAGTAACGATTCTCACAATTGGTGAAACTATAGAACTTATGAAGAAGCCACAAAATAATTTGAGGGGCATTTGAGTGCCTCTGTAGTGAAATGCGTCATGGTTAATTACCTCCGCCCGGGTGGTAACGTGATCCTTCTCCATGTTAGGTTGACCAGCGTTATGTATGGGGCCGATTGGGGTTCTATTAAATTATCTGTCGAGGAAAACAACGATGAGGAGTGCTAGCAGAAGCTTGAGGACAATTTTGATGCCTTCACATAGACTAAGGCCTCCGACCTTGCCCAACCTCTGATCGATGCCCACATACCCTTCAAGATACACATCTTAAAAGACCTCGATATGAAAGAGAAGCTCTGCCTAGAGGTCGAGAGGCTCGGCCTGAAGTTGGGGTTTTGGGGTCTCCAGGTGGACCTACAAGGGCCGCCTCGGCAGCGTCAACGATTACTATGTGCACCACTGTGTCTGCTCCCTTGTAGTCGTCAGATATCCGGACGATGAGCACACTGGCCGCACGTTGTTTTATTATTTTGATGGAAGCATGGAGTGAGCCACTGAAGAGATAAGTATCTATGCCAAATCTTGGAAGATATAGGAGTTTGTGTTAGTATTTGAAATGAAGGCACGTTTATTTTGACATAGAAATAACTATTTTGGGTAAGGATAACCCATATTGAAATAATAGTTATTGCATTTATGGAAAAGAGAATGCATATAAAAGAAATAGTAGTTAAGTTGGATTTTATTGAAAAGGGATACATGCTTTATTGCATTGGGATGCTAGCTGATTTCGAAGTTTTTGTGAAATAGTTATGCATTGCATGCATGATAGAAATTGCTAATGATGTGATTCTAGGCACATAGGTAATCATACTAACTTTCTTGAAGAAAGAGTATGTTTTATATACACATAAATATAGTGTCTTTTTAGGAAAAGAGTGCATTCTTCATGCATGAAAATAATGACTTTATGGAAGATCTCTTGAAAACAAAAAATAGAGATTATTTCCTTAGAAGACACATATGAATAGTGTTAATAAAAGAACCAAAATCCATACTTGTTTCATGAAAATATTATGTGCATTGAAGTAAGAGTAATTGTGTTAGCAATAACACAAGTTGCATGCACATAAAGGGTAGCTATTGTGACTTTGGAAATATGATTTTGCGTGTACATAGAAAAAGTGATTATGTTAACTTTCTTGAAAATAATAATCTCTTGAAAAGATTGTCTTGTTAGATG
Organism: Pinus taeda; assembly: GCA_000404065.3. Classification (NCBI taxonomy): domain Eukaryota; kingdom Viridiplantae; phylum Streptophyta; class Pinopsida; order Pinales; family Pinaceae; genus Pinus; species Pinus taeda. The sequence continues at coordinate 16,673 of APFE031327054.1, forward strand.
AGTTGTGTTGGTTTCTTGATTTTAGTGCATAAAAGGTTAAGTTAACCATGTTCTTGTTTCCTGAATTTTTTATGCATAAAGATGGTATCTATAATAAGTTCTTGAAAGGGAAGCATGAGGAACCTACCTATGGTAAGATAGAGAATTGAGGGTATAATGACTTCCTTTAAGAAAGAAGTAAGTAATTTGTTACATGAAATGATGGTAGTATTCTAGAGAAGAGAATATGAGTTGCATACATTTAAGAAGGGCTCTTATGATAAGCTATTGTATGCAAAAAGAATGGTCATTGTAGAGATAAGTTCTTTGTATGATAGAGAAACTATGTTGAGTTCTCGAAAAATAACCATGTGAAAAGAACACATGTGCATAAGCATAGGAACAACAATTTATTACATGTATGAAGATATCACAATCCTTTAGAACTAATGGGTTAGATCTCTTAAAGAGAATTATGCTTTAGTATGAATAAACATTGTGGAAGTAAAACAAGTATTTACTAGAACATATGTACTAATTAATTAGTATGTTATGCTTGCTCATGCACATGAATAGATGTTAAAAGATCACTTTTAGAGGTTGCTTATTGATTGATTAAATTGTATCTAATCTTGTTGCCAAAGCTTGTTGATGACAACATTGACAGGAAACGATGGCGGCTAGTGCCAAAAGAAAAGTGATGTTTAACATTGTGGCAGGAAAATGATTAATGGTCCATGCCGATGAGTATGAGTGTGGAATCGTACATTGCTGGAACAATCATGCCACAAGGATGTTGCATTAGGCGATATGCAGGTAAAGATTTTCATGGAAAATGTAATAGCTTTTAACTAGTTATGAGACATTTTGATGATATTTCATTGTAATAATTTATAGCAATGGATAAGGGATGGAATCCCTTATAAGCCATTGAGTGAGGGGTGAAAACCCTCACGAGCATTTAATAATAAGATTAAATGTTTGCTAGTTTTCACCCTACGAGGTTTCCGGGGTATATTGGTGTTCAATGGTGTGATTGCCATTTGTGTCAGATTGATGGTGTTGAATCCTTGATGATGATGATTCTTTATTTGATGTGATAATCATAATGACTAAAGTATGTGATTAATTAATATGGTAAAGGAAAATATTGAAAAGGATGCAAGGTTCAAGAGACAGTTTATGTTATTACACTACCATAGTGGTGGTTAATGGTTATGCAACTTACTGTCTTCTATTGTAATTTACTTCATGTGCTAATGAATATTATATCTGATGGTTAATGAGGAATGTGGAGTCGTGAATTGGATAATTACTTTTGGGTAATTTGTATAAAAAATTCTAACTCCCTGCTTTTACATGTGAGGTTACCAGGGTACGTTACAAGTGGTATCAGAGCTAAAGGTTGCAGCACTAGCGCCTTTGGGAATTGGTAAGCGGAAAGGAAATTGAGGTACGCCGTCAGTGGGCATTAACTAAGGTATGAGTTTACCCATTCACATATTGATTTACGTAGTACACTACTTTCGGCATGATAAGTGTGATTCGTGTTTAAACTGCTTTGAGTAGTAAGTAATAAAGTTGCTACATAACTATGTTCATGACATTGGATTCCTGATGAGGATAAAAGACAATAAAACTTTTGTCGCACTTAAGAACAATATTGAACACTCATTACACTTATGAATAATATTGAACACTCATTGAGGAAAGTGACAATCAACTACCAACTTTTGATTTGCAAATATGGCAATAACAATGATGCATTTATTGAACAAGATTGAAGTTACAGTGAATGAAATTTAATGAGTAAATGCATGAATATAAATTATGGGGAATATCCTTGAATAGGATGACAAATTGTTTTAAAAGGACATTAGAAGAACCCCTTTTAGATATTGAAAATATGCAATGAGTCAAGTAGTGAGCCTTGATTGTAGTAACTAATTTTTTTATTAAGTTTTGCCATGGTTTCATTAAGATGATTGGTAGTTGTGATTGGTTAGTGTTGTATGACTAACTAATAGCACTTATGTGCATGAATTGAATTTGATTTAAGCTTGTCACAATTCACAAACAAGTGATTATGGTAGTTACTTCCTGTATTGGTCTGTTGATGGTAATACATTATGGGAAATTGGAAATGTTTAGATTGTTACCTCAACTATCATAGGCATTTACACAGTAATGAATATTTTCATATACTTTTATGCATGATAGTATTGTGCCACAAACTAAAAAGATTAGGGAAGTGAATACTTGTTAAATGATGCATATGTATAACTAACGTTGCAGATGGGATTAAGTAGGGGTAGCTTAATGGCAACAAGAGAAACTCGTCACGTAAAATGTTGTTATGTGAATTGCAACCGTAAATGAGAAAGAATAATGTTATATGATATGCATGATTGTGTTATTTGGAAAATCATAATGCATACAATATGTATGTTAGTTATGATTCCTATCAATCTAGATGTTGTGGACCTATGTTGAGGGTTAAGTGTAAATGCATGGTTATTTTGTTAATGATAATGTTCATTTGGTTCATTATGTAAATTACTTTGGGAAAGAGTGATAAAAGAGAAATTTAACATGCTAGACAATTGCAGATAGTTGTGGAAGGCTATAATGCATTGGGTTGATGGCAGTTACCTGCCCAGAGAGGTTGATGGTACTTTTTTGCCTGAATTTGGGTTGATGGCAGTTACCTGCCCGGAGGGGTTGATGGTACTTGTTTGCCCGGATTTCCTCTCCTTAGAGATAAATGATCTCAGTAAAGGAAAAATTCCATGTTAGACCTAGTAAGGTCTCTATCAAAGAAACTGTCTGGATGTGAAAATGACTCGATTTGGTTGTGGAAAACAGTTCCCATGGGTTGGGAATTCTTTAGCCTATTGTGGTTCTCATAGTTAAAGAAATTAACTAATCAGCTATATGTTATGTTGATAATTCTATATATAGTTTTGTAAAATATGTTATGCACATTTAACAGGAAATGAGCTTAGTGCTCAATAAGGAGTTATTGGAAATTTTAATTCCTTTATTATATTATTAATCTTGTGAACGTCTTAGTAGGGGCTAAGGCAATTTTTACTTGATGCAGTGATTGACTGTTTTGATGATTAGAGAACTAGGTGCTCTTTTGGTACTTTTAGAAGTACTTTGTGGATGTCGTTAGTGAGAATTAATTCAATATGCTTGTGGAGTAGTGATGAGCTCTTTAATGTACTTGTAAAAGTACTGTGATTTAAAAATCATCTAACATTGCACAATTGATTGATAGTTAAAAGTATTGCATTTGACTCAGAATATTATGACTAATGCAATTGAATTTGTTTGTCAAACATTACAGGATTACTTACCATGGAGGGTTGATGGGTTGTCCAACCACTATTAAAATGCTTACGTGAAAGTGCTCATGATTTTCAAGAGTAGATGGTAAGTAATGGTAAGTTGATATACAGTTTGGTTTTTGAATTTGAATAAGGGCCAAGTGGTGGCAATTAGAACTAGCATATTTTGCAATTATAAATGCTTATGGCTATCTTCTTATGTTATAACATTAATATTTTGTTTATTGTCATTTCTTGGAATGAAATCTTTGATTTTAAAGAGAAAGGATCACTTTTTGTGTATATCATGAGTAAAATCTAAGGTCCCAACGAGGGATGAACATTGAGGATAGTGTTCCTGTTAAGGGGGGGAGTATGTAACATCCCTAAAATAACTTAAAGGTAAAATTATTTATGAAATAGTAATTTTGTTAAAAAGGTTACGAATTAGTTTCTAAAACTAATTCTGGTTATTCATACAACTAAATGAGGAACTAATAGTTGGGTGTCGAATAGAGGAGGGAACAGTTGAAACGGTACCCAACTGAATCAGCCACGTATTCAATCGTAGCAGCAGTGGTCATGATGGTGGTGGAATTATCTTGGATAGCGGGAATGAGTAGCGGCGGCTTCCTCATACGAAGGGTAGGCGTGCAAATGAGCTGAGAGCAAGCGTCAAATAGAGGAGGCGGTTACACTCTAACCGATTCATGGCATCCTCGCTGTAGATGTCACCCTAAGCTCCAAGACCGTCGATTACTCAAGGGAAAAAACAATCCAATAGTAACGATTCTCATAATTGGTGAAACTGTAGAACCTACGAAGAAGCCATGAAATAAACCGGGGGGCATTTGAGTGCCTATGTAGTGAAATGGGCCGTGGTTAATTACCTTCGCCCGGGTGGTAACGTGACCCTTCTCCATGTTAGGCTGACGAGCATTCTGTACGGGGTCGATTTGGGTTCTATCGATTTATCTGTTGAGGACAACAACTACGACGAGTCCTAGCAGAAGCTTGAGGACAATTTTGATGCCTTCACATAGACTAAGGCCTTTGACCTTGCCCAGCCTCTGATTGATGCCCACATACCCTTCAAGATACACATCGTAAAAGACCCGAGATGAAAGAGAGGCTTTGCCTAAAGGTCGAGAGGCTCGGCCTGAAGTTGGGGTTTTGGGGCCTCCAGGCGAACCTACAAGGGCTGCCTCTGCAGCATCAACGATTACTATGTACACCACTGCATCTGCTCCCTTGTAGTCGTTAGACATCCAGATAATGAACACATTGGCTGCGTGTTGTTTTATTATTTTGATGGAGGCATGCAGTGGAAGCATGGAGTGAGCCACTGAAGAGATAAGTATCTATGTCAAATCTTGGAAGATATAGGAGTTTGTGTTAGTATTTGAAATGAAGGCATGTTTATTTTGACATAAAAATAGCTATTTTGGGTAAGGATAACCCATATTGAAATAATAGTTATTGCATTTATGGAAAAGAGAATGCATGTAAAAGAAATAGTAGTTAAGTTGGATTTTATTGAAAAGGGATACATGCTTTATTGCATTGGGATGCTAGATGATTTCGAAGTTTTTGTGAAATAGTTATGCATTGCATGCATGATAGAAATTGCTAATGATGTGCTTCTAGGCACATAGGTAATCATACTAACTTTCTTGAAGAAAGAGTATGTTTTATATACACATAAATATAGTTTCTTTTTAGGAAAAGAGTGCATTCTTCATGCATGAAAATAATGACTTTATGGGAGATCTCTTGAAAACAAAAAATAGAGATTATTTCCTTAAAAGATACATATAAATAGTGTTCATAAAAGAACCAGAATCCATATTTTTTTCGTGAAAATATTATGTGCATTGAAGTAAGAGTAATTGTGTTAGGAATAACACAATTTGCATGCACATAAAGCATAGCTATTGTGACTTTGGAAATATGATTTTGTGTGTACATAGAGAAAGTGATTATGTTAACTTTCTTGAAAATAATAATCTCTTGAAAAGATTGTCTTGTTAGATGAGTTGTGTTGGTTTCTTGATTTTAGTGCATAAAAGGTTAAGTTAACCATGTCCTCGTTTCCTGAATTTTTTATGCATAAAGATGGTATCTATAATAATTTCTTGAAAGGGAAGCATGAGGAACCTACCTATGGTAAGATAGAGAATTGAGGGTATAATGACTTCCTTTAAGAAAGAAGTAAGTAATTTGTTACATGAAATGATGGTAGTATTCTAGAGAAGAGAATATGAGTTGCATACATTTAAGAAGGGTTGTTATGATAAGCTATTGTATGCAAAAAGAATGGTCATTATAGAGATAAGTTCTTTGTATGATAGAGAAACTATGTTGAGTTCTCGAAAAATAACTATGTGAAAAGAACACATATGCATAAGCATAGGAACAAAATTTTATTACATGTATGAAGATATCACGATCATGTAGAACTAATGGGTTAGATCTCTTAAAGAGAATTATGCTTTCATATGAATAAACATTGTGGAAGTAAAACAAGTATTTATTAGAACATATGTACTAATTAATTAGTATGTTATGCTTGCTCATGGACATGAGTAGATGTTAAAAGATCACTTTAGAGGTTGCTTATTGACTGATTAAGATTGTATCTAATCTTGTTTCCAAAGCTTGTTGATGACAACATTGACAAGAAACGATGGCGGCTGGTGCCAAAAGAAAAGTGATGTTTAACATTGTGGCAGGAAAATGATTAATGGTCCATGCCGATGAGTATGAGTGCCGAATTATACATTGCTGGAACAATCATGCCACAACGATGTTGCATTAGGCGATATGTAGGTAAAGATTTTCATGGAAAATGTAATAGCTTTTAGCTAGTTATTGGACATTTTGATGATATTTCATTGTAATAATTTATAGCAATGGATAAGGGATGGAATCCCTTATAAGCCATTGAGTGAGGGGTGAAAACCCTCACAAGCGTTTAATAATAAGATTAAACATTTGCTGGTTTTCACCCTACGAGGTTTCCAGGGTATATCGGTGTTCAATGGTGTGATTGTGTTTTGTGTCAGTTTGATGGTGTTGAATCCTTGATGATGATAATTCTTTATTTGATGTGATAATCATAATGACCAAAGTATGTGATTAATTAATATGGTAAAGGAAAATCTTGAAATGGATGCAAGGTTCATGAGACAGTTTATGTTATTACACTACCATAGTGGTGGTTAATGGTTATGCAACTTACTATCTTCTATTGCAATTTACTTCATGTGCTAATGAATATTATATCTAATGGTTAATGAGGAATGTGGAGTTGTGGATTGGATAATTACTTTTTGGTATTTTTTATAAAAAATTCTAACTCCCTGCTTTTACATGTGAGGTTACCGAGGTACGTTACATAGGCATTTCTTCTTGAAGATTCTCTCAAACTCATCCCAAATCAACTCTTGTTCTCGAATTCCCTTGATTTTCTTCACATCTTCCCACCAAATGTCTTCTTTCCCTTTAACTCTGAAGGTTTCTATTTTGGCTTTCATTTTCTCTGAACAATTGTGCAATTTGAAGAATTTCTTCATCCCAAGAAACCATGCCTCTTCATCTCTCCATCAAATGTAGGAGGCTTGAATTTCTTAAACTCCTCAAGCAAGTACTCACTCCTCCTATAAGGGTGATGATGGTGATAATGTCTCCTAGATGAGGAACTAGAATGATCCCCATGCATACTAGTCCTCTTGTCAGGTGTATCCAGTGATCTGTCATCTCTGACTGTATCCCCTCTATCCAACCCATATCCAGACTGAGACCTACTACCATAAGCTCTATTAATTTTCTCCTCCTGCTCTTGACTAATCCTCAATTGTCCTTATTTCTGCAAATCTAACGATCTCTGAAGAATCACTTCATTGAATTTTGTTTGCCTTTCCTGAGCTCTTGCAAGTATTTCCTAAGCCTTAACCAACCTGTCATTGTATGCTTTGCAACTTCTGATCTCTGCCCTAAAACTCCCCAATGTATATGTTATTCTAGGATATGCTCATCTCCTTATTTACCAACTGATCTGTAGGGAGAGTCACAGGAACTATGGTCTACCATTTTTCTCCTCATCTCTAATTATTTTCTTCCTACAAAGGCCATGTCAGATAAACTAAATAGATACCAAAATCAATACCATGCCACAATGATGTTCAAGGGAGTTTTATATCATCTACAAAATTAGTCCACATTAGCATGATACATATATAATCATAATCATATCAATATAATAACATCATGCATGACCATACCAACTATATATCATGACCCCATGCATGACAACCATAACCTTTACAACATGAGATTTTACCCAAAGAGAGCGCAACTTGGCTTTGATACAACCACCTCCTCCCACATTTACCACTTCCACCAGTTTTCCCAGAGTAAACATGAGCTAAGGGTCACTATGATAAGACTTAACCTCATATATGACCTTAAGGAAATGGAATCGATAACTTAAGACCTTAGTAAGTTCCCTTAGGTGTTACAGGAGCTGCCCAACTCCTTCATGTGTCCAACCCCTGAGATGATTCTCTTTTTCACTTACTTAGAGCCTCTGTTGCTCCCTTGAAAAGGCATGGAAGTAACTATAAGCCTCAAATTGCTCCCATAATTCTGCTTCCTAGCGACTATGGAATTTTCTAGTCAATTTTGTGCCAACGACCCCAAATTTTGGGCCACTTTTTCAGGGATAGGACTCGGGCCTCTACCTAGAACTCAATGAAACTTCCAGAAATGATAAATAACATGGAAACAAAACTTATAAACCAAAAACTTGAACAAGGACTTGATCTAATGCCTCCCAACCAGGACAGGCATTCCGTTAAACACATGGTAAACATGCAATCTAGATGTCGTGAATGCATATCTGAACATAGAGATCTGAAACTTAGTATAGTTTTAACAAGAAGGAATGCCTTCTCACAATAGTTGTCATAACACAAATTAGGTCATGCATTCATTAACCATACACTCATTAAATAAAATGTATAAGAGTCATACTTTGATATGTAATATAACCATGCTTATAACCAACATATAACTAATAGATAACAATGATAGAACAACCATTAAATCCACATAATAACAAGTATAATTACTCATTAAAGACAAGAGAAATTTAGCTCTTATTAATCATATGAAAAACCAACCAAATCATGGACTTGCATGTACCACCCGACCATAGATTGGGCTGAAACAAATATTTCTTTCATCCAATCACCCCCATACCATACTCCAAGCATGAATGTGGGATACATGGGATAAACCAATCCATAAACAACCAAGGGAATCCAAAGGTTAAACTACCTCCACCCTCACCATACTGTGATCTCACCTAAACCGGTTTTGAGATCAAAAACCAAACTGAGCTTGAATGGCTCAGAATTTATTCACCAATACCTTGAGGTATTTTCCCGTCTCCACCCTTAGGCTTTACCGTGTATCCCACCATTACCGGTTAAGGGATTCCTAGGCTCTCGAGAATTTTCCTCTGACCACCTCACCTGGATCCAAAAAATTTCGGCAATCCAAAGCTCAGCCAAAAAAGAATCCCATCACACTATGGTTATCTGAAAATAACAAGGCAAGGCTAAAACCATTATCGAAATCCGAAAAAACCCATTCCAATGATAGCAAATGAACCAAATACACACATGTATATACCATGCATGTCAAAACCAACTAGGAAATCATACATGCAACCTGTTACCTGCAAGTATTCCTGTTGAAGATTCTTGATCCAACCTTTCCTTACTTGATCCATTATTTACTTGTCTTTCCTTTACTTTCCTTGTCCTTCCTTTGCTTGCTTGCTTTCCTTCTCCTCTTGGTTCTCTTCTCCTCTTTGAGACTAATTCAAAAACAAAATCAACAAAAGGATACAAATTGATGCTCTAAAATCATTTTTATTATTGATGCCTCTAATTTCTTCATTTTCCTCAATTTTCTTTCAATTTCCTCCTCACATGCAACCTGTGACCTTTCACCTCTGTTTTCTCCTATTTTCCATTATTTTCATAAATAAAATACCAATAATGTATTTTTTCCTTTTTAAAGTCTTTGTCATTCCCTTTGCCAATTTTCCCTTAGCCATAATACACAACAAGTGATGTCCACTAGGATATTTCACCCAACATTCAACTTGGAATAAGTGTCCCATGACCTTGGTCTTATTTTTACTTTATTAACTTTAATACTTGAACTTTTTACGCAGAGTTTTTACACCATTAAATGGTATGTATGAATCGACATATAACCAAATGGATAAATCAGCATTCACATCAATGTATCAATTATTCGATCCATACCCATGCAATACATTTCACAGTTCGCACAACGATGAATGTTTAATACATAATCATTCTAATACAATGCACTTCATTGTAGAGAGTAGAAATGCATTCCCACGTTGCTTCAATGCAAAGAATATGAAGATATTATGCTTCATTCATAGCAGATATTCAACATACAATTTGACATTCAACATAGTGTTCAAGAAGAATAACAGACTAGTGTACTGACACGGCGATAGACTTGCAACAACAATAGGACCGAGGCAAAGGAATTATGGGGGAAGAGAGAGTCAAGTTTAGAACCTAGGACTTGTGCTTTGATACCATGTTAGATCAAGCTTGGTAACTCCATGAATAGTTGGTTTTTAATAAAGAATAGTTCTAATATATACAAATAGAGGAGAGTCTCTTGGAATTCATATTACAAGATCTCTTTGTTTTCTTATTTAATATTTATAATATTTTTGAATCCCTAAGGATTAGGTGTCAACAAAAGGCTTCATTGACTAAGATTGAACATTGTCAATTCATGTCGAAGGTCATTGTGTCTAGAGCATAGGTCCTGGTGCTAAGCATGCTCTCTAACAACACTTGTCACATGCCTAAAATTCTATGTACCATTTTTAGGAAAACCCAAAAACCCCATTCATGACATCCAAAATTCTAAAGAATAAAAAACAAAAAAAGTCTCATAGTAACAACCATATAATAGATTCAAGGCCATTAAAAAATGAGAGCCACACTAGCTGGATACAATAAATTGATGCTTAGAAAGCACAAACATAGGTTGAGAGATACACTGCAATTGAAGTATTGTTAGTTTGCTTATGGCAATGTAGAAAAAAGGGCTCTCCATTTCTTAGCCCAACAGGATGTCAAATTATCGTTTACTTTAAATGTCTAATATTTGTTTCAGAAATCTCTTCTAACTAGCTATTATGGTATTATAATAACTTGCACTTGGAGTAAGACAAAAACTTGGGATCTAATTGACCACCATTTTAAGAGTATTATAATACTCATTGGTAAAATAGATAGAGAAATTATCCATTTATAACTATGAAAGAGAGTATTATATTACTCACTGGTAAAATAGATAGAGAAATTATCCATTTATAGCTATGAAAGAAATCCAATATTAGCTAAAAATAACTATGACATCTAAATGAATAAAAACCCTACATCAAGTTACAACTCACAAAAATTATGTTATCCATAAAAGAAACATGAAAAAAGACCAACACCAGTAATGTTTACATAGAAAAGTTAGAAATAAGAGAAAATTAAATTAATAACAACTTTTATTAATACTGCGGTCTATCGGACCTATAATTTCCTAGTTTTTAATTATCTGGCTCCTCGTCTTTCTTGGCGAGATTGGTGCTATAGCTTTCTTTTTTTTCTCTACGGTCTTCCAATTTCCTTTATCTTGCATCTCCTTCATCTCTTCTGGTGCTTGGGACATTGGTGTCTTAGCTTCACGATCCACTGTGTCCATCCTTTTGAAGATAGTCGAAGAAGAAGTTTGGTCTAGGAGATCTGTTTTGTTGTTAAATGAAGATTTATTTTGTGTGGTATTCAAATCGTCATAATTGTTGATTTGTTGGGTGGGGCTTTCTCCCTGCTTGTCTTGAGAGTTGTTTCTTTCTTGCCCGATTTCTTGTGATTCAGAGTTTTCTCTAGAGTATTCTTCTTTGACGACATTGTAGTGTTCTTTTTGTGCTCCTTCCCACCACGTAAATCTGTGGTGGTTTTTCCTAGCAGAATTTTTCTGAGAGGCTTTTGGGCAATTTTTCGCTAGGTGGCCTGTCTCAAAGAAGGATCGACATCTAAAGAGGACACTTTCATAATCCAGTGTCTGGTTCCAATATATTCATATTTACATATTTTTAAGTATATATCAATATTAATTAATATTAAAATATTTTTATCAATAACCAAATTATAACATTTAAACATCTTACTCACACATTTTTTCTTACTTCCAATTACTTCACAATATATTCATTTTTTTATTATAACCCACATTATTTTTCTATTTAATTATAATTTTTAACTTTTATTTTTATTTTAGAGAAGAATAGATAGACAACAAAGTTGCATATCTTTTTATACTAAATTGTAAAACAAACCTCTCAGCGTAATAACTTAAATTTATAATTCTTAAATTACTTATAATACTTTGCATTTTCAGCCTCAAGTCTCAAATAAATATGTGTCGCCCATAAATATAGATTGTGGTAAATTTTAATATTCAACCATAAAGCTATGTTATAAAATAAATATATGTGAAGTAAAATAGCTTTTAATTAATCCCTGACCATTTGGACTTTGAATATAAATATTTTGTGAACGCTGAGTCGTTTTTCAAATATTAAATGCTTGAACAATTGCCAAATGGCATGAATCTTAAATCTTCAGTCAGTCCGTCTAGGTATACAATATCAAGTCGTTCAAGTGGGATAGATAACATTCAAAGCCGCGACAGCAGTCAGTACGCCATTAGTGTAGCTATACCGTGTGGAATCGTTCAAGAGGAACAAACAACATTCAAAAGTCTCATTCAAGTGGAAAGGAGAACAGTCAAGGGCCGGACGGCAGTCAGTCCGCCATTGGTGCAGGTATACCGTATCGACTCCTTCAAGTAGAGCAGACAAGGCCCAACCGCAATCATGAAAACGTTATAATGGGGATATACCGTATCGAGTCGTTCAAGTTGAACGGATAGCATTCAAAGGCCAGATATGGTATGGCACTCATGAACACTGCACTAGTGAACACGTTATAATAGGCTTCACACTATGGTGTGGCAGCAGGGTAGCTCACTGATTATTTATTTTAGAATGGAGATCAGTGAAAAAAATATGAGAGAGCAATTTCCACATATTCTGTCTTGTTTTCTTCTCCTGCTTGTGTTGCTGCTTCTTCATATAAAACCTGGCAATGCGAAAAATGCAGCTTCCGACAGAATAGTGTTGGGCTCTTCTCTCACTGGTAATCAGACCAGGATTTCTAAAGGCGGTATGTTTAAGTTTGGATTTTTCAATCTCAAACACAACAATGTTGAAAAATGGTATGTAGGAATTTGGTATGCCCAGGCTTCACAGCAGACAATCGTTTGGATGGCCAACAGGGATCAGCCGGTACAAAACGCTTCTGGCGTTTTTCATCTCACAGCAGACGGGAGTCTCCTTCTGTCTTACGGAAAATCCACCGTATGGTCGTCGAAGGGGAACGGGAAGAAGCCCTCTTCAGCTGTGATAACGGATTCTGGTAACTTAGAGGTGCTGAGCGCTGAGAATACTGGTGAAATCATTTGGCAGAGTTTCGACCATCCAGAAAATACATGGTTGCCAGGGATGAAGGTTACTAATACCCAGGCGCTTTCGTCGTGGAGAAGGCCATGGGATCCGAGCCCTGGACCCTTCACCCTACGGATGGATCCAAACGGAGCCAAGCAGTTTGTGCTGTTGTGGAAGAATCGCACCACATACTGGGAGAGTGGCGTTTGGAACGGTAAAGTTTTCAGCAATTTTCTGGCGTGGCCGTCGAATTACTGGTACAATATTAGCTATTTCAACAACGGTTCGTTTGAGTATTTCACTTTTGCTACAGGTCGTGCATTGTCATCTCTGTCGCGTATAGTTATGGATAAGTCGGGACAAATGCGAGTGTACTTTATGCCCGAAAATAAAGAGTGGGTGATGGTCTGGCAACAGCCGCTCACTCAATGCGAGGTTTATGGCGTATGCGGGCCTTATGGATTGTGCAACAATAACAATCTTCAGTCCTGCAGCTGCGTGCCGGGCTTTGTCCCCAGAGACAGCCAAGAATGGGAATCTCAGCAGTGGTCAAGCGGCTGTGTTCGGAAGACGCCGTTGCGATGTAGCCATGCCGAAAACGGGACCACCACCGACTTGTTTGTAGAACTGAGTGGCAAATCTATACCCCCTGGAGCGCTTCAATTCAAAGGCCAAAATCGGTGCCAGGAAGCCTGTCTCACCAATTGCTCCTGCACCGCATATGCCTACGTCAACGGCACTTTAAAGACGTGTGTAATGTGGTTCGGTGAATTGTTAAATCTATACGATACCGACAACGGGGTCTCTCTGTTTCTGCGGTTAGATGCCGCCGACGTACCTCGTTCCTCTAATTCCGGAAAGAAGACGACTCTCGCCTGCTTGGTGGGCGGCGTCGTGGGCGGGCTGGTCGCTATTTTGGCCTTTGTGTTACTGTTTCTCTGGTGTTGCAAACCCCCACGCTTGTTTGCAACCGAATATACGCCGGTTGGGCTTACTGTATTCACTTATAGAGAGCTGCAGACTGCAACGAAGAATTTTTCTGAACGTCTGGGAGGCGGGGGTTTTGGGTCCGTTTTCAAAGGGACTCTACCAGACGGCTCTCTGGTGGCGGTTAAGAAGTTGGAGGGTGCGAGGCAAGATGAAAAGCAATTTTGCAGGGAGTTGAGTACAGTCGGAATCACACAACATGTGAATTTGGTTCGGCTGCAGGGATTTTGCACCGAAGGCTCCCAAAGACTGTTGGTGTATGAATACATGATCAACGGCTGCCTCAGCTCCTTCCTGTTCGAACAAACCCCCAGAGATGTTGAGGCGCAGCACAGGATGTTGGACTGGAAAACGCGCTTCGACATCGCGGTGGGGACTGCCCGGGGAATTGTTTATCTTCACGAGAAGTGCAGGGACCGCATCATTCACTGCGACATCAAGCCGGAAAACATCCTCCTAGATGCCGATTTTCGCGCGAAGTTGGCTGATTTCGGGTTGTCAAAACTCCTGGGCAGAGAGTATAGTAAGGTCCTAACGACCCTGAGAGGAACAAGAGGGTACTTGGCCCCCGAGTGGCTCTCAGGCCTGCCCATCACTGTGAAGGCCGATGTCTACAGCTTCGGCATGACGTTGCTCGAAATAATCGCAGGGCGAAGAATCATGGACAGAGACTCAGAATCCGGCGAGCTGTTCTTTCCCGCGTGGGCTGCAATTCAGATCAGCCGCGGAAACGCCATGGAGGTGCTCGACAAGAAATTATTAAACGATGCAGACGCGGAACAAGTGGAGAGGGCTGCTATAGTGGGAGGATGGTGCATCCAGGACGACGAAGACGCGAGGCCGTCGATGAGTAAAGTATTGCAGATATTGGAAGGCATTGTTGACGTACCCCCTGCTCCCCCAATTCCCCCCTCCCTCCACACCTGTGCCGAGAGTCTAACCGTCTTCTTGGGGGATAAAGATTCTTTCGCAAATGCACGCACCAACACTGGTAATCCCTCCACTCCGTTGTAGAATCTCACACAGCATTGTTTTCTGCTATTTCATTCAAATGCTTTTTCAGACTTAACAAGTTAGAAGGTACAATACAATCATCCATGAACGACAGACTTTGTCACGTCACGTCGAGTGAAAATGTTAGACGGACCCACGCGCTTTCTCGATTCGCGGCAGACACTGAGTTCATTCTTCTTTCATAATTCTTCATATAATAATATTTTTTTTTTATTTATTTATTTTTTTTTTTCAAACCTGGAAAACCTATCCAACTTAGGTGTCAAACCAATAGTGAAGACATCCATCTCTGACTGTTATCCGCGAATGTCCGTTTTTAATTATGTTTGTTATTTGATCATTTCTATCATAATTTTATATTGTATTAAATAAATAAATAAAATTGTGTCATTATGCTCGCTGTTTAGTTACTCTACGCAAATATATGCTAAAGGAAATGAATAAAAAAAAAAAACAAAAACAAAACAAATGTGTTCATAAAAATAAATTAAATTATAAAATATATATTTTATTTTAAGTTTTTTAATTTATATTAGTCTAATGTTGAAAAGTATTATGATGTGAATGTTAACAAACAACAAAAAAATAATATTTCCATATGTAATGTTATTTATTATTTAATAATTTTATATTTGTATTAATTAGCAATTGTCTCAAAAGGTACAAAAAAAGCAGATAGAATTATGAAATTGGAATTGTTGAATTTCTATAAAAGATTAAAAAGTATGAGTATTTTTCTCACAAAATATTAAAAATAGAGAATAATGAATGTTGGAAACCACATAATATTTACAGTCTAAATTATATATATTAATTAAAATCTCAATTGTATTGTCAATTTGGCTTTTGGTTATACACAATATGGTTTATGGTACACAAAAATGACGAACTATAAATATATACAGAATTTTATGCTATTATCTGTCATGAAAGTTAAAACTTTTATAGAAACATACGCTTCCACAATTGCAACTTTGCTCCAACATTGATTCATATTCTTCCACAACTGCAACTCTGCTCCAACATTTATGAACTATGTCATGTTTTATAAAACCCGTCACACTAGTGGAGTGCAATAAGAAATAGTTTATAAATGATTATTTGTCATTTTTGCTTGTTTGAATAATGTCGGTCTTCAGGTTTCTAAACTTTGCAATATGTTCCTCAGATGTGTCGAAGTCACCCTTCTTTAGGTTGGAGAGATTAGTTTCAAGTCAGTGGACTAGAGTAGTATTTATTGTTGCAAAGAGACTTTTGAAGTTATTATAGATTTCCTTTGGATCTTTGTTATCATTGGTATGATGAATGCAATTAAACTGACATAAAGACTGATCAACCTAATAGCTTCATCCTTCTTTAAACATACCAAGTTATCATGGTCATCATTTTCAGCAAGAAGCCCCCTTGACAAGTACATACATACACCTTTGCTTCTCTATTGGAACCACTTTCAAGCATCTTGAAACAATTAATGGTATTGTTAAAAATTTAAGTCAAATTTGGTGTCCTCCTTTATTTTACTTTTTCTATCCATTCTCCTTTATCTTACCTTTTCTATCCTTTTACTTTAAGATTTAATATTACCAGTGATTACCAAGGCGACAAGCTCCTCAAAGATGAACCCCTATCTTTGTTTTGTCTTAAAAGGTGCTTGGCATGGAGTCATGGATAGGGTGATATTTTCCTAAGTGTCCCATGCCGCTTTCGGGCTCTTAAATGGGCCTAGAAACTTCTAATAAAGTGCCTAAAATGTCACCAGAGATGGATGGAATGCCTTGGAAATAGTGCTGACCTTATTGTGAAATCTTTCTAGATTTGGAAATGTCATATGCTATGGTTGGCAATGTTTCCAAGGCATTTTGTACCCGTTTGGGTATTTTAGGAATTGAAACATGGTTGGACTAGGCATTTCCTACAGCTTAAGATGGAACCAAATCTCACCCAAAATTTGAAATAGCCTCCTTAAAAGTACCTTAGAGAGAGATTTCTCTCTAGTGTTGCTTGAGAGAGAGTGAAAAATCCAGGCACAAGTGTTGAAAACATAAATACAAAAGTGCTCTTAAGAAAAAGTTGCAAATCACAAGCGAGAACACAAATGGAGAATGAATACCACACTATTAGAAATGGTTGAACAACTGCATAGAAATGTAGATAATGAGTGTTTTCCACAATATTGGTTGTTATAACATCATGTATATGGTCTTTATATTGATTTTATGGTTGATACAAGGATGAATATCAAGTTACCAAGAGGAGGTAATTCCCAGAAATGAGAATGACTATCTTTCCCTTCAGTGCTCACACCTCCATGTTGTAGATGGAACTCCCAGATGGTATAAAACCCCTGCTGGTAATGTACACAACCGAATCAGGTTTCCACGCTGCCTAGAAAGGAAGTTAATGGTCTGTGCTTCTGTTCTTAGCCACCCACAAGAAGTTCACACCCAACAAGGAAGTTAATGGTCCCTTCTTCTGATCTCAGTCACCAACAAGAAGTTCACACCGAACAAGAGGTACCATGAGCTCCCATATAGTATTCTGTCCAGGCAAGAAGATAAGGCCTTAGAAATTCATCTTCTTCAGACTTGGGCTTCACCATTTTCTTCTTCACCTTATATCTTCATGTAAGAAAGCCTAGTGCAGAAATCATGACAACAATCGAAACCCCTGATAAATGTCCTAATGCTCTGATTTGAGACTTGTTCCAAGGATTTGATCTCATGATATTGGTAACATTCTTCAGAGTCATTCTGGAAGAAAACCGCAACACAAGGATTATATTATGAACTGTGAATATTAGAATTGACACAATATGAAGAAACATAAGTCCACTAAAAGTTGAGCAATCAACCATATTGCAGAGGAACAAACTTCATCAAATGTCTCGACGCTGACAATTCAATTTTTTTTAAATTTATAAGTAAAGAGGTATTTGTGAACTAGGAAAACACCAAACACAATGTAAAAAACTGGCTTGAAAAGTTGAAAGAATGAAACAAAGCATTCCTTGTGTATATAAAGAGAATCCCATTAAGGCAAACGAAACGAATTTGAAAATCCTTGTTAACATCTAAAATATTTAGTTGTTTTCTCTTTGATATGGTTGCCCCTTATTTCTGATCCTTAAGGGAAAGCCTCCCTTTTGTAAACCTGATGTACAATAATAAAAATTTTGATAAGGAGAAAGATCCATCATTTCTGATTCATGCAACAAATTGTTGGTCTTGCAAGTTAAATAGTAACAATAACGTTCAAGAGAGTAAAATATAATACACTAAATGAACATACCACTACCTACTTTAGCCTTTGAACACCTACGTGAAGAGCCATACCAGATAAAAATTATATTCATTGTAATCAGATTTACTTCACAAGGATAGGGAAAAAGACGAATACCTTGTCAAATATTTTAATCAAATTGTCTCTTGTAGTAGAGAATGGAATTTCAACTACCAAGCTTCGAAAATACCGATAAACTGCAACGAGTTCATCTCCCATGTATGTTGCCAATATTGTAAGCTGGAAACCGTAAACCACAAAATGATACCGTTAACTTCCCACAGAAAATTATTACTTTAGTTTGCTCACTTTGGAGACAGATTCAAATAAACTAAGATAGATTAAAAAGAATAGAACCACAAACTGAGATCAAACCTGATGATGGTGATTTCCACTTGATGGCCAAAGTGAGGCAGCTTGCACATAGTAGGTTGCTGCAACTGAAAAATCACGGCCTAAAGATTCCCATAGAATTTGTTGGGTCTTTTAGTGCAGTTACTTATGATGGAAAAGCCCAGGTGAAAGAGTGCATTGTTATCACTTATTCAAGCCCAATGCTTAAAGTTTAAGTTTATTTTTTATTTTTCTGATTAGTAATGAAACTGCTGACCTTACACTACCAAATTATGATTGTTTCTGTTAGTTTTGAAATTAATTTCTTTATCATCTTGTCCCTTACAACCAACTTAATTGCAACAAGTTGTGGAAGCTGGTTCACTTTCATGAATACATAAAGAAGGCATGTGCTTTTTTGTTTCTCTGTTTGTTGTTCCTAAACTTTGACACAGTTATTGCCCATCTCAAATTGGATTCACCCCTTAATGCCATTTTACAGGTGTATATGATCTATTAACAATTTTTCCTTTCATGTCTATCAACTATTGACAGTCGCTGTAAACAGAATTGGAAGACAAAAAGATATTGTGTTAAGAAGTTGAAATACAACTAACAAAAATAGAAATAAATCAATATTGCAAATCATTTGTAAAAGATTTTTTTACTAAGATGTGAGAATACAAATCCAACATAACGAGAAGGAGGGAAGCTATGTTACCGGATCCATCAGGCCCAAGAGTTGGATTCGTGGATCCTCAGATCAGAGACGGATTCGGATCCAGATCCACGAAGATCCGCCTCGCCCAACATTTGTATGTGTAAAATGGTTTGACGTCAGCGCATATTTCCAAATGGATTAGTCTAACGAGGCAGAGGAATTGCCCGGTTTCTGTCGCCGCTCGGAAAAACATCCGGTTTCGGCCATCGACAATTCCTCCATCGTCCGCCACCCTTCGCTAGCTACACCACCCTCCACCACTCTTCCACATTAATTGCGGATGGGATCTCTTTGTAGGTTTTAACCCTGTACAGAAATTACCTGCATACGAATTCTAAATCACAGAAAAATAAACAATGCGAGAGCATAACACATAAAACCACATATGCACAGAGATTTTCCCCTGGATCCCAAAACCGGGACTACCAGCTTGATTTTTCATTATGTTCCTTTCAATGTTACAATACATATTTATACATGCCAAAGCATCCAATACCATGGACCGAAAAACCATCGCGTCCAAAACCATGGACCGAAAACCATAGGTAGGTTTGCCCAACCTAATATAGGGTCCAAATTTATTTTTTTCCGCGGTGCTACTCCGGACCCCTCAAATCCCCCTGACAGGGGGGGGCTGCTGCCCCCCCTGTGACCCCCTCGCTGTGCAATCGGCGCAACGAAGGGGGGGCCCTGCCCCCCCTCTAACCCCCCCGGTTCACT